>JAWZYT010003802.1:50000-53575 GCA_034508575.1 Petrolisthes manimaculis | reverse complement strand
GAAAGAGTCCAGGTTAGGTTAGGTTAGGTTAGGAGGAGGAGGAGAGAGGGAGGGAAGTAAGGAGTCCAGGTCAGGTTAGGTTAGGTTAGGTTAGGTTAGGATGAGGAGGAGGAGAGAGGGAAGGAAGGAGTCCAGCCCAGGGTTCCTATAGTGTAGTTCCATCATTAATCATTACAGCATTGGCCAGTCATTATTCTGCATGTCTTATTGATGAAGATGCTGGTCATGTGTGTGGTTTCTTCCCTTTCCTCTACCCCTTTCTTCTCCTTTTCCTCATTATCATCCCCTCCTCCCCTATTCCCTTCCCTTTCTTTCTTATCCACATTTTTTATCTTCCTTCATCTACCCCTTTCTCCTTCTTTCCTTCATTATCCCCCCCCTCCCCCCTTCCCTTTCTTTCTTTTTCATCCACATTCTGTTTCTTCCCTCATCTATCCCCTTCTCCTCCTTTTCCTCATTATCATCCACTCCCCTATTCCCTTTCTTTCTTTTTTTCTCATCTACATTTTTTCTCTTCCCTCCTCTATCCCTTTCTCCTCCTTTCCTTCATTATCATCCCCTTCCCTATTCCCTTTCTTTCTTTGTTTCTCATCTACATTTCTTTCTCTCGTCTCTTTATTATTATCTATCTACTTATATTAATTTCCTCTTGCCTCCCTTCCTTCTCTACCTATATACGTTTTCCATTGTTCCTATAGTTTATTTATATTCTCTTTTCCTCCTCGTTCGTCTTTTTCTCTCCCTTCCTTCTATCATACGTTTGTTCTTTTGTTATTCCTGATTTCCCTCTTCCACTCCTTTGCTTCTCTCGTGTCTTCTACTCTTTGTTTCTTCGTTCACACTCGTTTTCTTCTTTCCAATCGGCGTCGCCCTCTTCCCCCTTCTCCTCCTTTCATTATCTTCCATCTCTTCCCATTATTGCCTCTTTTCATTAACCAGTCTTTATTAATCTTTTATTTATCATCTTCCATTACGTCATCGGTATTCTCTACCCCTTCTCCCCCCCCCCCCTCCTCCTTTCCAATACTATACCCACCTCTCTCTCTCTCTCTCTCTCTCTCTCTCTCTCTCTCTCTCTCTTCACTTCCCCCATTTTTAACCCATTCTCTTCCTCCTTCCCTTCCCTTCCCCCCTCCTATTTTTAACCCATTCTCTCTCTTCCTCCCTCCCTCCTTCTCTCCCCCCCCCCCCCACATTTTCAACCATTCTCTTCCTTCCTCCTTCCCTCCCTCTCTCCCTCCCTCCCTCCCCAGTCCTCACCCTTGTTTTCCTTGTGCATGGCCATTCTTACACGTTCAATACATCTCTACCTGTTCTGTTCTCTGCATCCCTTCCTTTCCCAGGCACTACTTTTTTCCAAGCAGTGTTACATTCAGGGGTTTTAAAACATTCCCCCTCCCTCCCTGCCTCTATTTTTTCACTCTCTCTCTCTCTCTCTTTCCCACACACACACACACTTTATGTACCTATTCATATTTCTATCTATCTGTCTATCTCGTGTCTGTGTATCCATCTATCTATCTATTTATCTATCTATCTATATATGTATCATTCTATTCATCGATTCATTTGTCTTTCTTGTAAATATATTTGTACTCGGTTTCATTTCTTTCTCACATATTTATTAGTCTTATTTTATTACTCTGTAGCAAATAATTATGATATTTATTTTCTTTCTCAATCTATTGTATTTTATTTCATACACCACATACAGTATAGTACATCATTAATCAACCCTGTGTCGTAGTCAGAAAATTGGAGGTAAATGAGTCCTTCAAATATGGCCACGAAACACCACCAATAGGGAAGGAGCTTGTTTCGTGGCATGGTTAGGTGGAATCAGAAGCCTCCATTTTTTATACACGATCACAGGGTCCTTAATCAACACCCATCAACCTCTTGCCTTACCACACCTGACAACAGCTCTTCCCTCCCTCCCTCCCTTCTTCTCCTCCTCCTCCTCCTCCTCCTTCTTCTCTTTCTCTCACTTTCCCACCCCTTTCATCCTCTATCTCACCCTTCCATCCATCCATCCTTCCTTCCAACCACCCTCCCTCCTTCCCTCCTCCTTCCTTTCTCTCTTATTTCATTCCATTATCCCCTTTCTTCTTTCTCCTCCCTCCCTCCTCCCTCCTTTTTCTCTCGTATTTCATTCCATTACCCCCTTCTTCCTCCTCCTCCTCCTCCTCCTCCTCCAACCTCCATTATTTAATTTACCATCATTATTGCCCACTCCGGTTTTCAATTAACAAGACTTCATTCATTTGCATATCATTTTCCAGTCACGCAGACCAGGACAAAAGGGGGCCCAGTAGTAGTAGTTGTTATGTATGTATGTATGTATGTATGTATGTTGTGTAGTGAATGGGAAAGGGGAGGTGTTTGGGATAAGGTGTATGCTGGGTTTATGAGGCGTGGTCTACTGTGTGTGTGTGTGTGTGTGTGTGTGTGTGTGTGTGTGTGGTGGTGGTCGGGTTTTCGTTTGGTTATGGTCGTCCCTTATACAACCCTAGTCACTTCATAATGTTTACTTTACTTTCTATTATGATTTTTCACTGACCGAAAACCTGTGGATACTATGCCATTACAACAACAACAACAACAACAACAACAACAACAACAACATACTACTACTATAGTATACTACAACTATTATTATTACTACTACTACTACTACTACTTTTTTTTTTTTTTTTTTTTACTACCACATGATACTACTACTACTACTACTACTACTACTACAACTACTACTACTACTACTACACAACTTCTACTACTACTACTACTACTACTACTACTACTACTATATACTACTACTATTACTACTACTTATTGTGGACACTATACAGGGAAGGAAAGAGGTAGCCAAGTGTCCATCTATAGTTAGTAAAATTAATTATATATGAAAAAAAAAATAGAGCTTTTATATTATTCCTCAGTGGCGATTCTCATTCTCCTGCCATGAATAAAATCGCCAACAGTTAGCCCCATATTGTTATGCAAGACAAACCCGTTTATCATGGTTTTATAAAATATGATCTTTAGGATGTCACGAGTACTTTCTTGGTCTTCTGCCAATACAAGTTGTGTGTGTGGTATTGGTCGAAGATATACTGTATGTCAATGTTGACATCTAATGTGTCATAGACGAAGAAAGTATTTTTGTTCACATTTTCATCATTCTTTTCTAGATGCAGTACACATTGTCAAGAATGAGTCTAACACACCATGACTTTACTGTAGGCATAATAAATCAGGATGGACACGAGTTCAATGATGCCACGAACACGTCATCTTTTCAGCAGTTTGTAAATTATCTCCGTCATGCCATGGTCAGTGATCTCTTATAATAATTATGTATTTACAAATCCGAATGAGATCAAATGGTAACTTTGTAGTGCCTTTAATGATAAATGGCAGGTGGAGGTGCAACTTCAGGAAAATTCAAGCCTTCACAAATCCTAACTGAAACAGGATATTATAAGGGTTTGTTCCTATTACTCGTTTGAGAATAAAATAATGTGCATCGGTTTCATATACGTATTGAACGGTACACAAAATTTTGCACCAAAATA
>JAWZYT010003802.1:0-45000 GCA_034508575.1 Petrolisthes manimaculis | reverse complement strand
TTTTCTTCTTATACTTTTACTTATCTATACATGTTTCTTGTTCTGGAGTTTTGTTTGTTGGATACTATAGTGCTTAATTCACAATATTATGTCAGTCTGTTGTGGTCTGTATGATCGCGCTCGTGCGTCATAAACATTTCGATTTCGAAAAAAAAGAAACTCGAGTGAAGTCAGTCCATGCACGAGTGGGTTAATGTGAAGCATTTGTGAGTCACCCGAGCGGAAAAGGATTAAAGTTATCATGCGCCCACGCCATCTCCGCCAGACAGCGACATCAGCACGCGCTCCAGCCACCACGAGATGGCAAGAGTAGCGTGGGAACACATCTGGCCGAGGTTTGAGAGTGACGGGAAGAGGGACAGGTTGTGGTTGCGGTTGCCTCACCACGTCAGCCACACCTGCGACTCTGGCATGTGGTGTGGGAGGGTAGGGCAGGGCAGGGCAGAGCAGAGCGGTGTTTGTTCCCAGGCTCGCTGTGTGGGGGGCATGTGTTGTGGCATCTGTTGAGAGTCTGTGTTGGTATAGGTGTCTCTTTGTATCCCAACACCCCTTGAGCTCCATTCTGGGAAAATGCTTCATTATCGCAGTACTAATGTAGAGTTTACGACCTGTGAATAAATGTGTGATCCTCTGAAACAAATACACCGTTATATATGTGTGTGTGTGGGCAAGCTTTGAGAGAGCACTTTTTACAGGTCCCATTATAATATCAGGAAAAGGAGAAATATGTAGGTGTAATTTTGTGTTAAAAAATAAACTAATCAAGTAAATAGAGTAATTGAATACGATGGCAGAGAGTTTATTATATTTCCATGTGTTTACAGATTTTGGATGAGGGCAGGTAAGACAGAAACTTTGCTGACATTGCAAAGGCCTTAATTCTATAACCTTATATGACGATGGTTTTCTTGTGACTCTTTAGATTGTTAGGTATTAATTCAAACACGTTACTCAGGACTCAACCGGTTGGCTCTGGGGGATAATGGAAAGTAGTTTTGTCCCGAGAATCGCGGCGAGTTTTCTTGTATCAATCAGGGGAATATTGCTTTGCTTTGTCTGGCTCAGTTTAGGTGGTTCATCCTGTGGCCGACAACAACTTACTTCCTTAAGGACACTGTGATCGTGTATGATAGTTGAAGGCTTCTGATTCCTCCTGACTATTCTACGAAACGGGTTCCTTCCTTCCATGTATACGTGTGTGTGTTTCGTGGTAATATTTGAAGGACTCATTTACCTTCAATTTTCTTACTACATCACAGGGTTCCCTTAACACCACATACGACATCCCACCCTCTGCCGACAACACCTTAACACTACATCCTACCTTACTCACTTATCCTACACATCCTACATCCTACACTTTACCTACAACACCTTACTCACTTATCCTACACATCCTACATCCTATACTTTGCCGACAACACCTTACTCCCATTGGACGACATCCTACACTCAGGGCTGCCTCAAACGTGGTCTTATCTGGCGGGTGCAAGATTTTAAGGCAGCCGTCCTTCAAAACACGCCGATAATAATTAATTCACACAAGAAGTGGTTAAGCGTGTGGCGAGCTCAAATTATAATACGAGTAACCTAGAATTTGCCCCGGGGGATCAACTTGTTTTTCCTTCTTCAAAGAGTGGAAGGGGTCGCAGAACCTACCGTCCTCCAAAAAGATATTGAAGTCAGTCAGCTCTTCTTGTCTTAGTTTTCCTTCTTTTATTTTTCTTTCTCTTTGAGGTTGGGGTCGGAGAACCTCCCTTCCTGTCAATAATAAATGAATAAACAATCTGATCATTGACCTTCTCCCTTTCCTTGTTTTATTTATTAATCTATTATATAATTTTTAATGTGGGAGTGGAAGAACTAATGCCACGAATAATGAACTGATTATTTCCTTTATTGTTTACGAATTTCTAGGTGGATATCCCAGACCAATCTCTCCTTCCAAACAACACGGCAAGAACTCAGGGAGAGTTTGTCCAAGGCTTTGTTTTCCTTTGAACGTGGTAGTCACAAAGGCTACCTACCATCTAATATATAATTGTTATATCTTCCTTGATCTGCTCTGCTTGTCTGTCTTAACGAGCCTCTTGTTGTTGGCAATCACCATTCAGTTGGCTCTAAGGTGGAAAAACACTCTTGGTACATTAGAGCGCCTTGATTCCTCCAAAATATGTAAGGAAACAAGTTGAGATTCAAAAAATAATGGCGCCCTGTTGTTTGGAATAGTCAGGAGGCATCACTTGCTCCAGATTTACCAACACTGTATACATTATCCCATTAATTTTGACCTTGGAAGATTTTTTTCCTCTGTGGTATTATGAATCATCCTTCGTTAGTACAAGAATAGTAACAAATATATAATTATATAAGTTACAGTTTATGGGTTAATTTAAACAGCTTGAAGACTTTGAAGGACAAGTATGCTTCCCTCGAGCAAGCAACACTGTTCAACTGGCTGGGGTAGTAAAGGGATTTATTGTATAAGTTTAAACGACGATCTATTTTTTAGAGAGAATATTTAACTTATAGAAATGACTGTCGTGTAAAATAAAAACAAACATTAATTCTATCTAACAACATTCATCTTTTTGAGGGAGATAGTTATTGTTGTTGTTGTTGTTTGTGGTGGTGTTGATGTTTGTTTTGTTATTGTTGTTGTTGTTGTTGGTGGTGGTAGTGGTGATGTTTGTTTTGTTGTTGTTGTTGTTGTTGTTGTTGTTATTGTTTGTGGTGGTGTTGATGTTTGTTTTGTTGTTGTTGTTTGTGGTGGTGTTGATGTTTGTTTTGTTGTTGTTGTTGTTGTTGTTGTTGGTAGTGTTGTTTTAGTTGTAGGTGGTGATCGAATCCCACTAATTAAGAAAACTCAAATGAAACAAACCATGATGAATTCAGGTATCTATAATATAAGGCAACAGAAAACCGAATCTAAAAAAAAAAAAAAAATAACACTTATCAACCCCTCGTGTGCGTCTCCGGAGTTGAGGTGAGAGTGTTGTTGGTGACCCTCGACGATACAGTGAACATGATTTAATTTGAACTAGTCAGAACAAATATAAATTAAGCTTCACATTACGGGTGTTAGTTAGGATGAAGTCAGGCAATTGAGATGGAGGAGGATAAGAGAGGCAACTAAATTCCTCCAAACTGCTCTACACAACACAACAATCATACTAAAGTGGTTTGTTTCTTGGCATAGGTCGGAGGAATGAATGACCTTCAGTCTGAGCGTGGGAGAACTTGTGAGATTACAGCTGGGCCCGAGCAAAAAGAAGTATATATCTACCACTTATTATTGATCAAGGGTTTGTATACAATGCTTACCATTAAACCAAAGGAGGAGGTGGAGGTCACAACACCACTTTCTCTCTCCCCTCACAAATTAAGAAGCTTCCTATTTGTACTTACATGTGTATCGAGTGATTAAAAATGATTATCAAGGAAGCACAATTTCCCCTCTTCTAAATCAAAGGGAGTATATATATATATATATATTTTTTTTATGATTACAGAGGTGGTGGAAGTTACAGCCAAACATTATAATTATATATTCCACTCGTACATGATTTTGAGAGTGTACTGATTTCTCCACACTGTGCCACGAAACAGTTATTATACTGATGGATCCTGTAGCCTGGCGTAGTTTGGAGAAATCACTCTCATCCAATTAGCCTACAATATAATAATTTATGACCCTTGAAGCTGTTTGTGTTGTCTTCCTTAAAAGATTTCCGTGTAGTTCATTAGTATAAACTGAGTTAAAGAAACTTATAAATACTACTACTACTACTACTACTACTACTACTATTACTATTACTACTACTACTACTACTACTACTACTACTACTACTACTACTACTACTACTACTACTACTACTACTACTACTAATAATAATAATAATAATAATAATAATAATAATAATAATAATTATTATCATTATTATTATTATTATTATTATTATTATTATTATTATTATTATTATTTTTATTATTATTATTATTATTATTATTATTATTATTATTATTATTATTATTATTATTATTATTATTATTATTATTATTATTATTATTATTATTATTATTATTATTATTATCCTTTTTCAATAAATCCTGAACTATATCAATATAAAGTTATAACTTCTAAATATTGTGGCAATGTGTAACAAATAATCATTGAGCTGAGAAGAACTATAATATTGGACAAATAAAACTAAAGAATGTGTATGAAATAAATAAAATATATAAAACATAATCAGATAATAATAATAAATAACTGTGATAATTGAAAAGTGACAAGATTGTTCTGTAATAATAATAAGACATTCCCAAGTCTACATTTAATACATATATCAATGACGATAACGAAAATAAATGAGGAAAATAGATTATGTAGATTAAATATGATATGGCCTTATAGAGATACCCACTCTTGCACACAAATTAATTTAAACTGACAATGCATTCTGAAAATCAACGAAAAACATCCAGTAATCAATTATTGCAGTCAATCTTTAACTAGCCATTATTGCGATGTCTGTAAACGAAAAAAATGGTCCTAAAATCCATTTGGAACAACCGTTTAACTTTTGATAACTGTAATTGGCCCAAAGAAAACTCGAGATAATTAAACATTTACACACACACACACACACACACACAAACTGGTTCAGAATAATATTAGGTTAGGTTAGTGTTCGGTTAGGTTAGGTTAGGCTAGGTCAAGTTTGGGTTGGTTTGGTTTATAGCACTTTGGATTAAATCAGGTTAGGTTTGAGTTCTTCTGTATTTGAGGTTGATAATGATAATAGGAACTAGACTGAAAAGATACACAGAGATCCAGAGAATAGAAATTAAATGAACATGGAAAGACGAGAAACTGCAGGAAGAAAATAAGATAAGAAAGGAAGTGAATGAGTAAAGAGACGAGACAGTATGGGAGCAAAGAAGAGTAATATGGATAACAGTCTAACCTTCAGTAAAATAACTAGTAATATAGATAATAATAACACTGCATCTCTTCTGTGTCTCAAAAACTGTATGGAAATGGATGGTATAGTATAAATAAGAGCCCTATTGGTGTAGCTTTTGGGGTATATAGCTGGATTAATTTTATGACAGTATAGTATAATCTATATAGTGGAACTTTGCTTTGAGCTACTGGGTTGATTTTTTTCCTTCCGGCATTAGAGTGATTCTGAGTTAATAATTATAATATAGTCCAAGTGATATCAGACTGCAAAACTATATACTCGTTTGTTGATATAAATAGAAGCTGATGGTGTAAGTAAGCCTGCATGGATGAAACCTGTATTCATGACAGATATATATATAAGAAGCACATACACGGAACTCTCAAAATGGACATACGTGGTGCAGACAACATTTCCTCATCAGCAATAGTAATAATAGAAAAAAAAAAAAACCATTTGTACGATAACAATTGTTGAGTTAAGAAGGCATAACTATAGCTTGAGCAAAAGATGAACGAAAGTTTAGATTCAGAACATGAATTCCTTTGATACTTTTTATAGCTCCTACTAAACCCTGGTGTTGTGGTGGGGTGGATGCATCTGATGGAGGGGTACAACAACTTGAAAACATACTCTTATACCTCCTGCCACCACCACCACCACCACTACATAGTCTACACCTCCTTCTCTTGACCCCGAGGCCATTAATGAACCCGGGGAGTTTATAGCTTCTTCCCACAGTTGTCGAGTCTGGGAAATTATACGTGTTTGGTTGGGTGCATGTATGTGGTGTGCTGGAGAGAACGAGGAGGAGGGCATGATATGATTCAAGTGCATGCATCGTGTGTAAACAGAAAAAAAAACTAACTTTACCTGACAACACCATGCACGTCACCACCAAGCCACGTCACACCACATCACAACAACACCATATAATTCACCACACTACACCACACCAACACCACACCATGCACACCACCCTCGAGCAACCTGCATGCATGATGATAGCAGTGGATGATGTTGAAAGAGCATCTGGGCTTCTTTGATCTTGAAGGAGACTTGGAGGTCGCAGAACTACTCGCATTCAGGAAGTATCATAATCTTATTTCTTACCATCTGGTTGAAGTAAAAAAATAAAATAAAATACAATGGTCTTGGTCCGTGTAATCAGTGGCAAGGATTATATTTTAACTATGCAAGTAATAAGCCGTATGAGTTTCCAAACTAAATGTACCGTATAGCAAAGTACAGAGCAACTAACCAACCATCCTATAAAATTAACTACCTAAGCAATGAACCAACCAGATAACCACAGTGTCCACATGACTCACCTACAACACTAATTTAGCTCACACTCTAATAAATGCCATGCAGGCTTGTGAGACGAGAGACAGGGGAGGCAAATGTCGAGGGTAAAGGCATGTATATATATATTGTTACATGTGGGTAGCAATTTGCAGGCAGTAGTACAAATAAGAGAGAGACGGTCACCAGTCAACTAAAAAAAAAAAAAAAGTCACCCATGAGTTAAAAGGTAACAAACAATGTGTCAATTAATTCATGGACATCTTATTCTTGGTCATAATAAATCCCAAAGTGGCAAACTGTTATTAACGTAACTTAATAAGAAGTTAAAGTAATCACGACTGAGGACTTGTAGTTGTTGATAACCTAGCTGACTATATTTAATTTTAAGGATGAAAATGCAGTAATATTTAATAAAATGTTTAATTTTAGGGTTTTAAGGGAGGAATTTGTAGTTGGTAAATCTCGTGTAAAATGATTCTTCCAAAGTATTCCAAGCAACAACAGAACATCATTATTTTTGTTCATGCATCTGGTCCTGTTTCCTGGCACACTTTGGAGGAATAAAGGCGCTTCAATGCAACAAAAGTGAATTAGCCCCTTAATTAAGTTCCGGTAAATAATTGAGTACTACGATTATGATGAAATATAATGATGATGATGATAATAATAATAATGATGATGATTATGTAAGACACGCTTTATTTTCAAACTGCATTATTATCCAGTCAATGAGAATTTCTTAATGGTTGAAGCTCAGTATACAATAAAAGAAACCGATTTGCACTGACCCTAAATCAGCGAGTAAGACATTATCAGACACAGTAACTAAAAATATAATCAAACTTATTTCACCACGCCCGTCGAAAGCTCACATTATTCATTTCTGTACTGTGCCTCTTCCAACTAACACTCCCCTTACTCCCTTCCTCCTTCTCCCACTCCTCTTACTTACTCCCTTCCTCCTTCTCCCACTCCTCTTAGTTACTCCCTTCCTCCTTCTCTCACTCCTCTTACTTACTCCCTTCCATCTCCCACTCCTCTTACTTACTCCCTTACTTCTCCCACTCCTCTTATTTACTCCCTTCCTTCTCCCATTCCCTGTCTTTCTTATTGCATTTCTTCCCCCCCCCCTCATTTTCCTCTTTTAATTTTTCCTCTCACCAATATATACATCTGTTCTATCTAACTCCTCTCTCTTCTCTCACATCTTATCCTTCCTCCTCTCCTCTCTCCTTCCCATCTCTCTCCTCTCCTCTCTATCCTTTTTTCCCTCACACACACCACCTCTTCCCACACACACACACACCACCTCTTCTCACACACACACACAAAACACCTCTTCTCTCTCTCTCTCTCTCTCTCTCTCTCTCTCTCTCTCTCTCTCTCTCTCTCTCTCTCTCTCTCTCTCTCTCTCTCTCTCTCTCTCTCTCTCTCTCTCTCTCTATTCTATCTCTCTCTCTCTCTCACACACACACCACCTCTTCCCACCACACACACACACACCCTCTCTCCCTCTCTTAACCACCTGACGTCCATTCCTCACGTTCCCCTCCATCCCCCTCCCCCCCCCATTATTAACCCTTCCTGTCGCACCTCCTTTCCCACGCCTGGCCAGCTGCTGCACGTGGCAAGTCAGCACGCGCGTTCTCATTACTCTCACTCACCCCATGTACAGTACAGTATATATCGTGTCCACCCATCCATTCATTCATTCATGCATCTATACCCTCTCCCACCGTGTCAAAAGTCAACCTCATAACGTGACAGGACTTTAAGGGTTTAGTACACTCTTGGTGAATCTGGAGCTAACGATTCCACCAAACTAGTCCAGGCAACAGGACGCCATTATTCTTGCTAATCTGGTCCTGTTTCTTGTCATACTTTGGAGGAATCAAGTCACTCCAATGCAACAAAAGTATACTCTCCCCTTAAGGGCAGAGTATACTTTTGCTACAGTTGAAAACATGAATGGATGGTACAGCCCATGCAGGTGAAAGATATTTGTCCCATTTGAGTAACCAGTGTCTATTATCAGGTACATACTTGCTTTTTATTACCCTCCTCAATACTGACTTCTGCCCCTCATGTCTCAGACTATTTGACACTAAGCAATTTGATATTGGGAGAAATTGACCATCTTTTACTTAGGCTGTACCACCCGTTCATGTGTCCAACTGTACTGTACATTAGAGTGCATTGATTTCCCCCATAAGTATGCCAGGAAACAGAACCAGTCAGATTAACATAAAGAATAGTGGTGGACTGTTGCTGGGTATATTTTAGAGGAATCATTCATTATCTCCCAAAATACCAAAACTCTACCCTCCTCGATGTATACAATGGTGTGGTGCCTGTGAGATGGCTACAGAAAAAAAAAAAAAAAAATAATAATAATAATAATGATAATAATAGGAAAAATATGGGAAGGATGTTGGAAAAGAGGAATGTAAAAATAAATAAAACAGGAAAGGAGAAAGAGAAAAAGAGTTAGACTTAATTAACTAAATATGTGAAGGAAGGAAATGAGCGACTAAGAAGTGAGGAAGAAGTAAGGAAGAAAGGAAGCAAAGTATACGAAAGGAGGAAGGAAGGAAGAAAGTAAGGAAAGTATACGAAAGGAGGAAGGAAGGAAGAAAGTAAGGAAAGTATACGAAAGGAGGAAGGAAGGAATAAAAAGAAGGAAGGAATAAAAGGAAGGAAAGACTGTAGTAAAAAGTGAAGAAGAGAGGTAGAGCAGAAAGGAGGAAGTAGAGGAGCAAGAAAGAAAAGAAAAAGGTAATAGAAAGGAAGGAAGGAAGGAAGAGTATGCATAATAAATGAGAAAACAAAGGAACAAAAGAGAAGAGGAAGTAGAAAGAGAGGAAGGAAGGAAGGAAGAACAGGAAGAAAGGAAGTAGAAAGAGAAGAAGAAAGGAAGTAGAAAGAGAGGAAGAAAGGAAGTAGAAAGAGAAGAAGAAAGGAAGTAGAAAGAGAGGAAGAAAGGAAGTAGAAAGAGAGGAAAAAAGGAAGTAGAAAAAGAGGGAGGGAGGAAGGAAGTAGAAAGAGAAGAAGAAAGGAAGTAGAAAGAGAGGAAGAAAGGAAGTAAAAAGAGAAGAAGAAAGGAAGTAGAAAGAGAGGAAGAAAGGAAGTAGAAAAAGAGGGAGGGAGGAAGGAAGAGCAGGAAGGAAGAAAGAGCAGGAAGGAAGGAAGAATATGCATAGGAAATGAGGAAGGAGGGGCAGGAAGGGAGGGCATGTGGGTATGGAGGGGTGGGTGGGGCATGGGGGGGGGTGAAGTTTACTGGGAGAACAGCCGGCCTTCTGGAATGCGGACGAGACCCAGATGGGGGTGTGGGTAGGAATGGCTGGAATGTGGGAATGTGCCCGTCACAGTAACACCTGCATCACTGTTATGTATGTGTGTATGTGTGTATGTGTATGTGTTGTGGATGCTGATACTAAGTGTGGTGGGTTTGTCCGTAGATTTAATGTAGCTCTTCAAACATTATGAAAGCCCAGTGACATAGGACCATATAATTTTATCTATTTATCTCTCTCCCTCTCTCTCTCTCTCTCTCTCTCTCTCTCTCTCTCTCTCATTATCAACCCAGTAATGCAGGTAAATGTTTTCCCTCTTTAAGTAATGAATAAAATATATTCTTATCAAACACGTTGAAGACAACGAGCATTATAATGGTTTTGTTTTTTCTATGTTCTTTAATATACAGAAATAAATGTGTTAAAATTCCACACAATTCATATTCTGTGATTTATAAGACATTGCAACCTCATATGCATTTATTTGTTAGTCTGTAGATTAGGGTTTAATTCCTAAAAGAAGTAACGTGCTTTTTATTTATAACCCAACTTTTTGTGTTTGTCTTACATATCATAATGTTAACGGGTTATAGTGAACAATTAACGTTCACCATGGTTGAAAAAGTATAATTTATTATTTATTGTTCTAAAGACTAAATAATATATAGAGGCTCAACTCGAATTTATACTACGGTTTCGTCGAGGTTCAAAATCGTCTGACATCCCAATGAACAACTTGCAATACGTCCTATCATGATTCCTGTAATGGGTCCAGCGTCTTGTCACAAAGCAATCAACTCCCAAGACGTTTATTGGATACATTATGTCCAAGGAGACTATAATGCACACGGCACTAGGAGGCTTTAGTAAATTGGGGATATGTTTTGTACAGTGACGAACTCTGACTGTCATTGATAATATTAAGACATGGGATTATAATAAGAAATTGCCTTGCCTCATCTCAACGCTAATAATAATGAGCATGACATACGTTACGTGCAGCTGTTGCTTTTCTTTAGTGTTGTAGAATTATCACGATTAAAGACTACCTATCGTTCTCGATGCCATTGAATCACATTATAACACTACACTCCTGTAAACTTGTTCTTTCTCTTACATAACATCTCTTGTTTATTTCATGTTCTCCCAAGACACTGTAGCTCACTTCTCGATATACTAATTCCTGGGTAGTGAATATAGTTCCATTGATGAACAAAATGAACAGACGAAAAATAATATACTACAAATGGAGATAAAATTTATAATACGAACAGCTGAACAATGTAGAATAATAGTTTGAAAAAGGATGAACAAAATGAACAGCTGAGTACTAATGTATGTACAACAGATGGAGACAGGATGGACAGGCTCTCTTCCCATCTTCATTTTCCTTCTTCTTTCCCACAGCTTCTTCACACGGGCCTTGTCACCTAACACACACACACACACACACACACACAGACACACACACACACACATACACACACACACACACACACACACACCAGATGTCGACGACCTTGACCATAAACACGCGGCAGCTGCTCGTGGTACCGACTCTCCCACGACGCGCGTGCCCGGAGATGCCCGCTCCCAAAACTTACTTACAACTATCACTCCTTTTATCTCCACTAACTTTACAACACAAACTTTCTAATTCACTGGGGTATTTATAGTTTTTTTCTGTTCAAGCAAATATTAACTCAGTTTTCTTAAATTATGATGCATTTTGAAGCAGGAATTGGTTGTGGTATTCTACACGTGGCAACTCTAGCACGCGCGTCACCACGAGCTCCAGTCTGGGAACTCTGGGTTGTGGAATGTTGAGTGGGGAAAGGGTCGTGGGGTGGAGGGAGGGGGGGGGGGGGGATGGATTGAATGAGAGTTAAAGGGGCAGATGATATAACAGCAGCATATGGGGGAGTAGGGGTGGGGGGTGAGAAGAGGGGGAGTGATGCTGGGAATGGAGAGAACGAAGGGGAGTGGAGCTGGGAATGTATATAAAGCAGGTGAGAGAGAGGAGTGTGTGTAGGGAGAGGGGAACAGGGAAAGTTAGAAGAATTAGGTAGGCATTGATGGTATGAGATAGGAAAGGGGTTGATGAGAATGTAAGACAGATGAGGGGAAAATGTAAAGGGGAAAAACTAGAGGGGAAAGAAAAAGGGGAACTAGAGGAAGAGTTTAATGTGATAGAGAACTATATAGGGGAAGAGAGTAATACAATAGGAAATATAAGAGAGGATGAAAATACACGGTAAAGGGAATATTGTAGAAGGAGAACTGGAAGGAGAAGGTGAGAAGGCAAGGAGTGCAATAATTCCCCCACAAGCACATCACCACAACATAGTTTCGTAATTACCACCACCACCACCACCACCTCATCTACATACACTCATCATTACCACACCTTCACCATCACCTCATCTAACATACCGTACACTCGTAACAACCAGTCACAACACCACACCACCACTATACACACAAACAACCACAACTCTTACCACCTCCATTACTACCACAATATAAACCTTTCTTCTTACAACATCAACAACAACATACAACCACAAATCTTACCACCACCATCACTACCACAATATAAATATTTCTTCTTACAACAACATCAACAACAACAAACAACCACAACTCTCACCACCACTATCACTACCACAATATAAACCTTTCTTTTTACCACCACATCAGCAACAACAACATACAACCACAACTCTCACCACCACCATCACTACCACAATATAAACGTTCCTTCTTACCACTACAACAACAATAACACTCACTCACCTTCACTAAGACAACCACAACAGACCACAACCTTAACCAAAACAACCTCAAGCACACCCTTTCCAAAACCACTATTTTTTTCCTCTCTCCTTTCCTCCTCCTTACCTACATTCCTTGTTCTCCTTTTCTTTTTACTTTTATCTCTCCTATTCCATTCTAAATGTCTTTACTTCCTTTACTTCGTCATCCTTACTTCCTCTTCCTTATTTTCCTCACATTTTTCCCTCATTCCCTCCCTCCTTTCACTTATTTTCCTCCTTTCCTCACATTTGTCCCTTCTTCCCTCCCTCATTTCACTTATTTTCCTCCTTTCCTCACATTTTTCCTCATTCCCTCCCTCTTCTATTTTATTTTCCTTCTTTCCTCACATCTGTCCCTTCTTCCCTCCCTCCTCTCACTTATTTTCCTCCTTTCCTACGTTTTTTCCCTCCCTCCTCCCTTCCACCACCACCACCACCACCACCACATCTGCCCTGTCCATCACCTCTTCTCCCCCTCACCCCTCACACCACGACCCATCCCTCAGCATTCCTAAACCCCACCATTCCCACGGATTCCAGTTTGTGTCAGCTGCTCTGCGCGACATTCCTGAAACCCCCCACACCACACCACCCCACCCCACCCCTGGCCATCCTCGCCCCTTCCCCTTCTTCCCTCTCCTCCTCCTCCTTCCCTCCCTTACTCCATTACCTGTATATCTTTCTTTTCCATCCCTATTTTTTTTTCTGTTTATCCCATTACACGTATTTTTACCTCCTCTCCTCCCTCTCCTTTTCATATATTTTTTTTTTGCTGGGGGTATCGTTCTAAACTCTTCCTGTCTGTTTATACATACCGGGTATCGATATATTTTTTTCCCGTTCGTAGATGAGATTAAGGGAAGCTGGCCATCTTTTTTTATTTTACTTTTTTTATTTTTTTTTGTCAGTGAATTGGAGCGTTACTGACTACTCCATACTACGCCACAAAACAGATCCCCATTCTCTTTCACTATTGTATCCTGTTTCCCGTCACAGTTTGGAGGAATCATCAGTACTGTAGTCCCTGTTCTCACTCATCCGCATCACATTACATCCTCCAGGGCTGAGTCAGGACAGGACAGGACAGGTAGGTGTACAGTGGCCAGTATAAATCCCATTCAATCCTATTCAATCCTATTCAATCCAATGTAATATACTTTTGGTACATTGGAGTGTCTCGATTCCTCCAAGGTATGCTAGGAAACAGGACTGGGTTAACAAAAATATCAGTGTCCTGTTGCTTGGAATAGTGTGGAGGAATCATCTGCTCCAGATTTATCAACACTATATATAGCCCCCCTTTAAATGATGTAATCGTAACACAGTATATAAAACCAAAGGAACTGATTGAAGTAGAAAATACATATGACCACTTACGTATGAGTGGATATGAGTTCGGAATTCATTTATTTTAAAGGTCATACATAGGCCTAATACTAAAATATTTTACGCACGTGGGAGTGACGCTAAATTATGATATCAACTGTCCACCCATGACCACCAAAACTTTACAGAATTATCATATTATATTATGTTCTTTCTGAAGTTGGTGTATCTTGTGCATATATATGTGTTTTCCTTGTTTATTTGTATTGTTTTCCCTCCCCAAATTGTTTATTACCGTACTATAATGATATGGTGTACTTAGATGTAAATGAAAAGGTTCTATATGATTGTTTGTATTATTATTTTACGCCATATTCTCCTGCATCTTCGAATGTTCATACTTCATGCTGCCTTTATTTCTTCTCATTTATTCCTCTGTCCTTCATTTTATTTACTATCTACAGTAGGCATTCCATTATTTGTTTTCTTTCACTAATACCTCTTTATCACTTTATCTCTCGTTTCAGCTCTTTCATCCTTATTTTCTCTTTTATTTTTCTATATATACTGTACTCAGGCACATTACCCCTATAATTTTTAATCTTGCCTTATCACAACTTTCTTCTGTCGTTCTTCCTCTGGTATTTCCTCCTTTTTTTTATGTAGTCTCTCTCTCTCTCTCTCTCTCTCTCTCTCTCTCTCTCTCTCTCTCTCTCTCTCTCTCTCTCTCTCTCTCTCTCTCTCTCTCTCTCTCTCTCTCTCTCTCTCTCTCTCATTATTTACTCTCTCCTATATACCTTTCCTATGCTTTCCCAGTTATTTTCATTTTCAATTTTCACCTTCATCTCTTCCCCTCCCTCCCTTCACGCCCTGTACACTCCATCCACCGACTCCCCCTGCCCCCCCACCCCACCCACCCCTCGTCCCATACTGTGCCCTCCACCCCGACCTCCCCACCCACTTGCCTCACCTTTCAACCTTCTGTCGCCCGACCCCTCCCACTTTTTCCCTCACTTCTTCTCCACACTTGTCACCCTCTCTCACGTTGCTTAATCTTTTTTTCCTCTCTCTCTCTCTCTCTCTCTCTCTCTCTCTCTCTCTCTCTCTCTCTCTCTCTCTCTCTCTCTCTCTCTCTCTCTCTCTCTCTTCTTTTATTTGTATTTTTTACCTTCGGACACCTTACCATATTCACTCTTCTCGCTGTCTTCCTTCATATTTATTTTTCTCTCCCTCTGTTTATATTTTATCTGATTCTTGTGACAACTTGCCTTAACCACCACCACCACCCTTTCTCTCTCAATCATTATTTATTTAACTTCTCAGCCAAGTTTTGAAATCAAACAAGTACCCTCCCATATTTTTTTTTAATTTCAATACTCTTTCAAACTTACCTAATTATATATCTTCTATTTTGTTTTATTTTATTTTATGTATTTTCTCTATATCTATCTATCTATCTATCTATCTATCTATCTATCTATCTATCTATCTATCTGACTATCTATCTATCTATCTATCTCTTTGTTGTATGCCTGAGAAAGAAGAAAGAGAGAAGTGGGTAAAGAGGATTAGATAAGGTAAGGGAGAAAAAGGTGACAAGTGTGTGTGTAAAACTAATGAAGGAAAGGAAAGGGAGGAGTTGGAATTTGAAGGAAAGAGAGGAGAAGAAAAAGAAGATGAAGAAAGGCAGGGAGGGAGGGTAAAGGGAGGGAAAAGAATGACGTGAGAAGAGAAGAGAAGAGAGAGGATTTGGAACTCTGAGGAAAGAGGAGAGAGAAAAGACTGCAGGGAAGGAAAAGAATTGGAGGGAGAGTGGAGGGAAGAGGATTAGGTAAGGTAAGGTAAGGCGAGGCAAGGCGAGGTGAGGCGACGATAAGTGACAAGTGTGGAGAAACGGTGAGAGGAAAAAAAAAAGAAAGGGGGAGGGGGAGGAGTTGGAACGTGGAGAGAGAGAGAGAGAGAGAGAGAGAGAGAGAGAGAGAGAGAGAGAGAGAGAGAGAGAGAGAGAGAGAGAGAGAGAGAGAGAGAGAGAGAGAGAGAGAGAGGGGGGGAGGATACTGAAGATATGCAACGGATCTTAAACTGAAAACACACACACACACACACACACACACACACACACACACACACACACACACACACACACATACACACACATACACAGTACAGTTCACCACAGACATAAATCACATGTAACACACTGGTAATTAGGTTGGCAGCTGTCTTTACCCCCACTCACCCCCCCTCCCTAAGTCTCCCCCTACCCCATATTTTCCCTTCCCCTCCTTTACCCCTCCCCTCCTCTCCCCTATTCCCAGCTGCCATTCCAGACATTCCATTCCCATTCCCACGTGTCGGGTTTGGGGGGGTCTGGGGGGGGGGTCGGGTTGGCAGCTGCACGTGGTGGTGTGGGACGCGCGTGGGTTGGGATGCCACATGTCACCAACGGTTTCATTTCTGTTGCCAGAACGTGAAAACTACATCAACAACAACAACTACAACTACAACTACATCAACAACAACAACTACAACTACATCAACAACTACTTCAACAACTACATCAACAACAACAACTACAACTACATCAACAACTACATCAACAACAACAACTACAACTACATCAACAACTACATCAACAACAACAACCACATCAACAACTACATCAACAACTACATCAACAACAACAACTACATCAACAACAACAACAACACTGGTTTTTGGTATAACGGGAGAAATTTACATCTCACCTGGCACTATTGTATACATGGATTTTCAAATGCAACTTATAAAAAATACATTAGTCATAAAATTAATTAATCACTAGTCAAATTGTTGTATGAAATATTAATTTAATTCAACTTTACTTGCAGACCAAATAATCACAGCAATATCTAATCTCGCAACATTCTTCCTGACGCCTCACGCAGGAAACCACAGCAACCAGCACACGAAGCAAGGACTCCTGACGCAGCCACAAGTATGCAAACTCTCTTTACACCATTCACATTAAACACCATTCACATTAAATATCGTAGCAGCATGAACCATCAGAAGGAAAGATATATATGGCTTGCAATAACGCTGATGGTAATAAAGGGAATATTTTGTATAGAAATATCCATGAAAGTATCTAAACTCTATCAGATAACAAATGACCTCAGAATATGAGTAGCGGCATCAGTCTTGTAGCATTGTTAGGGGGAATCAACAGTCCTCCAGTTCCCTCCACATAACACGACCAATTCCTTTAAGAAAATAATATCCTTTCACAAACTGGAGGACCCTTGATTCCTCTAAACTTCACTGCAAAACAGATTCCTCTACTTTCTGACCCAGATAAATTGTTTCCTGCATGGCATATAGTTTGGAGAAAACCTCAATAGCCATCAATTGCACCTACAAGAGATAAAACAATGACCCTCCTTAGAAAAGTAACCTGCAGCGGGAAAACTGGAGTATACATATCACCTCAAACTCGGTCATAAAACATATCCCTATAGTCTCATAGGGAGGGATTTTGTTTCCAGGCATAGTTTGGAGGAATCAGTAACCTATTAATTTCTCACAGCAGGTAAACAAAAGCATCAGTGGGAATATTCCGGCACAAGTTAAGGTCAAACACCGAGACTCTAGGTATTGGAAAGTGTGGTAGGTGTATTTCATGGTATACCTGGAGGAGGGCGAGATACTAATTAGCACGGCCCATCAGGTAACCAACCAGCCAGGCAGGAAGCCACAACACACACACCTGCACATTCCTGAACCTCGATCTCCCCCCTCCCCCCTCCTAAGATTCCCATTCCCACCTGCACATTCCTTTACCCCCCCGTTCCCATTCCCACCTGCACATTCCTTTACCCCCCATTCCCATTCCCGGGCGGCACCTGGAGGGCGGGCAGGCCAGTGAGGGGACGGGGGAGTGGGGCAGGGGATGGAAGGAACAGGAGGGGAGTTTTTTTGAGGGGGTGAGGTGAGGTGAAGCTGTGAGGGCACACGCTGTGAAGGTTACAATATGCTAATGGACAGTTGGAAGCATACATTCGTTTTGATTATTAGTGCGTAATATGACTATGATGTGTTGTTGTGTAATGATGTGTTGTTGTGTTATGTTGTGTTGTTGTATATGCTGTGTTATGTTGTGATGTTATGTTATGTTGTGATGTTGTGTATGATGTGTTATGTTGTGATGTTGTGTTATGATGTGTTATGTTGTGATGTTGTGTTATGTTGTGATGTTGTGTATGATGTGTTATGTTGTGATGTTGTGTTATGTTGTGATGTTATGCTATGTTGTGGTATTGTGTTAACTCATACTGCTAAAGCTTATAATAATGCGTATGTCTGCTATAAATTTCTCATGTATTACAGCAGGAGATACAAGCCCATGAAAAAAAAATGGAAGGGCACGAAAATCCAAACAAAAAAATATTGAAGATGGCGATATAAAAATAACATGATGGAAAAATAATAACTGTAGTTATTCCATTCTGTAATCTATTTTGGTACATTGGAGGGTTACTGATTTCTCCAAACTATGCAAAGAAACAGACCACCGCAACTCTATAATACTTGTAGTAGTAATAATGTTTTTTTTATTAATATTTTTGTTGTCCCTGAAAAAATCGCCAGTGTTCAAAAGCCAATTAATTTTAAAGTTTATCCACTACGGCATATCTAATTAATTATTGAGGTACTGGATCGGTAATATAACAATGAACGAATAAAAAGAACAGCCACAGGGATAAAGATGTGGAAATATAGGAACACACAAGAGGAAGACATGAGAGACAGAGGCAAGTTTTATACAAGAGAGAATAAATTATGAAAATGCTTTGCTAAAATTGTAAAGGGAAAACTGAGAGTGGGTGGTAACAGAAGAAGCCTATACAGTACAATGGCTGAGAACAACAGAATATATATACGGTATACTCTGTGGTGAAGATTCTATTTATATATATTCTTATTTTTGAGTGAATGCGTGGACACAGTTGTTTTTCGTCTCAAAAGCAAATAACTGACTTAATATTATTATTGATGCAAAGAAGACCGAATATTTATATATTACTGGACGACCAAACTTGGTGTTAGTTACCCCATATATAATATACCACCAAGTGTTAAATATTTAGAAATGGCGCCTACATCCAAAAAGTACCGCGTAACGGGTGAATATATGAGTTCCTGAAATAAATAAATAAATAGATAAATATATATATATACAGAGAGAGAGAGAGAGAGAGAGAGAGAGAGAGAGAGAGAGAGAGAGAGAGAGAGAGAGAGAGAGAGAGAGCAAACTATTTGTGTGTGTGACTGTGCATGGAGAGTGAGTGAGTGTGGTGTTGGGTATGTACTGCATGAGGTTAGGTTATGAGTGTAAAACATGAGTTGCATCACACACAAGGTTGATGCCACGCGACTCAACCAACACCTCCACTGTCACCACCACAACCATAAAAAACAAAAAAACTATCATTACCATCGGTACATCATCACCATCACTATCATGAAAATTATCACCAACACAACAACAAAAACACCGTCACTTATCTCACCACCACCACCACCAACATCACCACCACTACCACCACAACTCACCACCACCAACAACAACATCACCAACACCACCATTTCTCCTACTATATACCACCCTACCAACATCACCACCACTACCACCACCACCACCTCTACCTCTAAACACATGACGCCACCACTACCACCACTCCTCCTGCTACACACACACACACACACACACACACCGTTACTCTGCTCCCCATAAGGACCTCACCACAACAGGACACACACACACACACATACACACACACACACACGACTTTATCACAACCTCCTCGGAATTATGTAGCAAAAAACCTGCCTCCTTTATTTTGGTACCACGTATAAGGCTTAATGACTCGTTGCTGGAGACGTAATGGGGGTTCTCAAATATCCAGGATCCAGCCACACGTCTTGTTATTAAATTTTTTTTCTCGGTTCACAGCAGTACACTTTCATAATTGCAGTCATATGGAGATTAGTGATATGGAGATTAGAGACATTTACATCAGGACATAAGAAAATACTTGTCATATTGAGGTCTGCCTGCCTATTGGGAAATAATATTAATTAATTATGCCACTGGGTGTGAGATCATGTCCCTCAGATATAGAAAAATAAATGATGTTGCTATGTCGTCTTAGTCGTCGCCATCGCAATTATTGTTATTATTATTATTATTACTATTATTACCTACATAATAATTATCATATTATTATTATTATTAGTATTATTATTAGTATTAGTATTAGTATTAGTATTATTATTATTATTATTATTATTTATTATTATCAATCTGTCATTATTATCATTACAATATTATAATTGTTATTACCATTACCGTACTACATTATTCTTATTCTTATGATTGTTATTAATATTATTAATTAATATTATTCATTATAATTTTTATTAATACCATATATAATTATTTCTATTTCCATTATAATTAATAATTGCAGTTATTATTATCCATATTATTATCCATATTATTATTATTATTATTATTATTATTATTATTATTATTATTATTATTATTATTATTATTATTATTATTATTATTATTATTATTATTATTATTATTATTATTATTATCATTACTATTACTATTATTATCATTATTGCATGTACTACTAGCCTCCATAAGTCAGGCATATGGCGATCAACATCTACGCAATATTTAAATATGATTATCCGTCATAAAAACTGACTCTATAACAATCAGGTACAACATATAAGGCATAACATAATGTTACTGAAAATTATTTCGTAGGTCTCAAATATCAGAGTGGTGGCAACAAGTCTTAACATTAGATTTTTTCCCCCCCCGCACACACACACACTTGTCTAGACTCGTATTATTATTAGAACCAGCCAGACGCCGCAAAGGGAGAAACATATAGTTTTTTTTTAAGGGCAAACTGAAGGCAACGCAGCCCTCCACACTCAGCTACACAACACAGTCCCTGCATGGAGTCTAATACACTGGATTCTGTTTCCAGGCATAATTTGGAGGCATTGCTAGTCTTCCCACTGCCACCACTCCCATCCCCACACTGCCCTTAAGGTGGTAAGATACTGGTGGCCAATTACAGGTTACTGATACACGTTGTCTGTTATTTGAAACTCGAACTGGATACATGAACAAGAAAGTGCATGCCATGTATTGTAATGGTTCTTCTGTATATATACCCTTAAGGGGGGAAGTTTGGTGTTGCAAAATCTAGAGCAATTGAATCCTCCAAACAAATTCTAAGCAACAGAGCACCAACCATTATTTTTGCTTTTATGGTCCTGTTTCTTGGCATACATACTTTGGAGGAATCAAGACACTCCAACATATCAAAAAATAATTACAACCATAAGGGGAGATTCTTTTGTTTGATGAATTGGAAGGTCTCTGATTCCTCCAAATTATATCATGAAACAGAACCCTTATTAGTTCTGTACCGTTAATAAAAGGGCATCTGTTTTTCTGGTATAGTTAGGAGGAATCAGTAGCCTCCTTTCAATTTACAAACAAGAGAATTTCCCCTTAATTAAGCAAGAGTGTGGTACAGTCGCCTCCACAATTTTCGAAACACTACCTGCTATATCCAGTCTAGCAGGTATATAGTGTCTCGACATTTTTGGAGGCATCTGTACCATAACACACATTGATATTCTGAGCTCACTAGTCTTGTCCCATGTTCGATTCCCCACGTGTGCTCAAATCTCACATGAACCCTGCACGTGTCCAGAATAGCGAGTGAATCAGACACACGTGTCTTGAAGAGATATGAATAACATGTGTTGGAAGACAGTAATACATACATACATACTTTCGTGATACGTAATCCCTGACCAGACCACGAAAAGCAGCTAGGCACCACACACACACACACACACATACCCTGCATTCGAACTCAGCCTCTATAGGTGTACTGGATGTGGACATGAGCAATACCAGACGATTCGAAACCTTCTGCTCCTCACACTCTGGTCAGAAATTATGTATCACGAGTGTACTAACAAAGATAAAACTCGTGTCGTAAATTCTAGTGACAACATACATATGGTATAGAGGGTTAAACATACTGGGCCTCTGAACGTTACTGTGGTGGGATTTTCTTTCATTATGTTTCACAGGTTATATTAATAATTGGACAAGACAGCGAAACAAGTTTTGTTTTTTATAGTTACATACATACATCATTGTTTTTGCCATGGTTTCACTCCTATATATGTGACTATGAGCTATTTATGTGATTATAAGCCTCCAATTCGTCGACAGAATCTTAACATAAGGAGATTAATCGAAGCCCAACACCTTACGTTTCTTCTTGTGCTGTAATGTGAAAATTAACGTTTAGACTGTGAATATGATAATCAGCCTACATCTAGGACTCGCGATTTACGTGTGTACTGTACTGCCTAAATCTCTATACGTATTGCATGTGTTAATTGTAGTAATTATTAGTTTCTACGTGACAGAAGTGCTTCGTTAAGACAAGAAAAATCGCCAAGTGTTAGTCCTATAAATGTAATGTCATCAATCAGTGTTTAATTAAAGGTTATTAAAGTTAGTTCATGGTCAATCACCCATACAATAATCATCAAAACATTGCATCCCTTCTGAACTAATAACATAACAAAAAATCTAATAATAAGAATAAGGAGATATAATAATAAAATAAATACTTAAAATCTAGTGTTTGACGAATGCCTTAATTAATCTTATCAAACACATCAATATTCCTTCACCACGAGGGTTATAAACTTGGCAGATATTCATTCAGGAACACACACACACACACACACACACACACACACACACACACACAACACATGACACACAAACAATATTTATTAAGTTAAGGTGGTCATTCATTTTTGGTACATTGGAGTGCCTTGATTCCTCTAAAGTCTAAATTAAAGTATGCTAGGAAACAGGACCAGAAGAGCAAATAATTATAATAGTGTTCTGGTGCTTGGAATAGTTTGGAGGATTCAGTTACTCCAGATTTATCAACACAAAACTACGCCCCTTAACATTCCGATGCTGTAAGAAAGTAAATAGAGATGAAAACCAATAAATTATCACACCATTAATTTCACCAGGGAGGACTCGAACCGTTAGTTACAATGAGAACATAAACCAAGCCACTCAACCAAGACCCAGATAGAGATAGAGATAGAGATAGAGAGATAGAGATAGAGATAGAGATAGGGATAGAGATAGAGAGAGAGAGAGAGAGAGAGAGAGAGAGAGAGAGAGAGAGAGAGAGAGAGAGAGAATGAAGACCTTTTCCGTCTCGTTCGCCGCTGGCAAGGTTGTGGTGACGTCTGTGAAATGTTTACGGTATAGGCTTCAAACATTTACAATATACGTATACTGTAGGTCTGGCTATCTCCTTTTAGTATACGACCGTAACGCATTTTAATCCTTTATGGTCTAGCATAGTTACAACAGGATTTAAGTATATACAGTATTTTATATATGTATAGTCTTAAGGTATTTACAATAGGCCTACTACTATATAAATACATGTGCCTCGTTTCAGACAGTAGCCCATCTCCCTGACCTGACGGAACGCATTCTAATCCTTTATAGCCCCGAGTAAAGCCATTAAAATATCCTTGGGGCAGGGGCAGGGGCAGGGGCAGGGGAAGGGTATAGGGAGGAAAGAAGGGGAAGGAGAAGGGGAGGTAGGGAAGAAGGAGGCAAGGAGAGAAGGAGAAGGGAAGTGGGGAAGAAGTCAAGGAGAGGAGAGAAAGAGATGTGGGAAGGAGGAGGCAGGGAGAGGAGAGAAAGGGGAGGTGGGGAAGGAGAGAAGGAGAGAGGAGAAGGAGGAGGCAGGGAGAGGAGAGAAATGGGAAGTGGGGAAGGAGGCAGGGAGAGGAGAGAAAGGAGAGAGGAGGAGGAGGCAGGGAGAGGAGAGAAGGAGAGATGAGAAGGAGGAGGCAGGGAGAGGAGAGAAAGGAGAGTAGGGAAGGAAAAGAGAAGGGGAGAGAAGGAAGGGGAAGGAGGAGGCAGGGAGAGGAGAAGAAGGAGGCATGGAGAGGAGAGAAGGTGGGGGTATATAAGCCTATGGGAGATGCTGTTACGGGTTACTGGGTTTGATTATCTTGTCAGAGTTACGGTCGTATTCTCGGAGCCTTTATGTATGTTTTTTTTTTTTTTTTTGTAGGCTCTTCAGTCAGTGGTTGTCCAGGCTACGTCAAAGGTCCACTCATTCCTTATTCATTCTCCTGATTAAGTTTTATCCACCTTCCCTTTATTCCTCATTCATTATCCACCTGCCCCTCATTCCTCATTCATTATCCACCTGCCCCTCATTCCTCATTCATTCATTCGTTATTCACCTTCTCTTCATTCCTTATTCATTTTCCTGATTACGTTTCATCCACCTGTCCCTCTTGTCTTGTCTATAACACGCATGCTCATACATCACAAATCCTTCTCGTTCGTACATCTCTCCTTCAAGTTAAAATTAGTCTAACACCAGCTCATATTTTCTCATATGTTTGGAGGTTTTTAATAAAATTATCATTGTTCTTAAACTGGCCCACGTCAAATACTTAAACACACATTCGAATAGCATATACCCACACACTATTATGGTATAACATTAATAATTATTAAATTCACAAACATCTCAATACCAGACCTTAATACCCACAAACTCTCTTAATATTCCATGCTCCTGTGCCTCCGTCTAGACCAGCTAAATTGCCAACACAAATACTTCAGCCCAGACTCTTTATACCCACCAATTCTAGTCAATAAACATGTACGAACACATACACCATTCATGTTCTCTGCCCAGCCTATGGTTAACCATCTTACCACCACGCCAGCCACGGTCAATTTATACCCTGTAATTCTCAGTCTCCTTCTAAAAAGTCCAGAACAATTTATCGACATTTCTGATTCATTGAACATCTATATCATTCTAAGATTATATTATAATATCGCATTGTTACTCTTTTCCTGCAATACTGTTTTTTTTTTTCTGACGCACTTCATAATTATAATAATATAAGTTTAATGTTGAATTTGTAGCCGCATTTCTACTGATACGATTTTTATGAATAGAATTTTAGACATATCTTATCGATAATATGTAGTTTCTACCATATAAAGTGATTAAGATGACATGTTTGAGAAATTCTAACGAACACGAAGCTGTTTGGGTGGAGTACACGAAAGGCGTGGACAGGTTTATTGGTAAGAACGAGTAGGTATTAGTGATTGTTAATGACGTGTTTGTATAAGCAAGTTATCAGGTCTTGACAGAGAAGTGCATTAAACTTTAACAAGAAAGAAAGAGCCTTGCCATGTACGTCGCCTGAACACTGTGTCTTACCACTCCAGCTGCCTGCATGGTCATTATAACTGTGCTAACACTCCCCAGCCTTACAAACACTACCCAGCCTCCTACCCTTACAAACCAGTGGCAGAAAAACACAACACCATTTGCTTCAAGCTGTTGAAAATCCACACATAATCTTAATAGGTACTTTATTCTCTATACATAAAACTGGTCACATTGTTCCTAATATATTTATGTATAAGATATGTACAGTTACAAGACAGATAAATAGATTGATGGATATAAGCTCGTGTTGTCAGTGACCCCGACGACTGAACACCAACTCAGGTACCTACAGTATCTTAAAGGTGAACCAACCTCACCAGACCACAGCATAATACACACCACATGTATACACGTCAACAAAACAATCTGAGAGTACAAACATATGCCCTGGTTTATTCCCCTTTCCAGAGAGGCAGCCAGAAGACAGACACACCCGTCTCTCATAACGGGACCGACATAAGCCTGCCCTCCTCTACCATACCTCCTCCACCAGCCATCACCCCCCTTTTTTCATCACCATCAACATTCCCCTCCATCTTTACCAACACCACCATTAGTTTTCTGCCTCCATGCTGCCACACCCATAACCAGAGGTGCCCTATATAGTAAGCCTACTGTGTACATATATACGTGTCTAGGTTCATGGCAGCACTACAACAAGGAAGGTGTGAGTGAACTGACCTACATTAAAGAGTGTGTTGCAAATAGAGATACTCCAGGTTAAAAGTACTGGCTATAGATGTATACACCATTTGAGATGACGAATAATGTGTAGGCCTTTATAATCCAGTACAGGACAACAATATAGATAGGACCTCCACTAAGGAAGGATACAGCAGAGAAATCCTATCCTATGCTTGCTTAATTAAGGGGGTGGGGTGAAGTGAGATATGGAAAGAGGAGGTGAAATGCACGTTGACGAAGATACATGAACTTTGTTGATGAGGTTTCGCTAATCAGTTTATGAAGAGTCTTTCTGATTGGCGTTTCTCAAATGAACTGAGGAGATAATATCACTGCTGACATCCAACGTGTCGGTAATCATATGAGCGGAAGGGTAGATAATAATAAACGCCTCCTCCCTTATAATGTCAGAAAGAACATAGACAGATTATGTTTCGATACCGTTTGCTTCCTCAAATATAACAGTGGATCCTCGTTCAAAACTATTATGATTTTGAAATACTCAGAGAATGCCTATAAATATTAGAAATCTTAGAGAATACTTATAAAAATGAGGGATTTAGACGAATGTGAAATATTTGAAGATCGGTTGGCATTTTCATATCGCTATTTGATGAACGAGTTTAATTGCATTTTTTATGAGTTTGTGTTGAAATCAACGCAATTTTACACATAAATTGCAATACCACACTACATCTTAGCAAACCAAAACAAACACAGAACAGCTAAATACAGCCCACCACAGCACCGTGCATCACAGAACGAAAAGGGAGACGGCAGTATATAGCACAATATAATTTTGAACAGCATACTGCACAGCAAACTAAAGTAAAACAAAAACAAAACAACAACTATCACACACACCACAAACAAAAGCACACATACACATACACAGGCGACAAGCACAAGCACACACACACACACACATATATATATATACACTCAGTACTTGCTTAATTCAACAACAACAAATTATATTAACTCACCACACCATCAAGGTCCTTCACTCTAAGGTAAAAACAGACGGGGGTACCGACCTTCTGCAACAGAGAAAAGAAAAGAAAATAATAATAAGGGCAACGTTACAATAAGCACCAACGAACATCAACATTTTCGGCACAGGGACAAAAACCAACATACCTACCTAGACCTTCCAACAACACATTAAGAAGAGGAGATTCTCATGTTGATAAATCTATTGGATGGCTACTGGTTCCTCCTAACTATACCAGAAAACCAGACACCCTCAATGGTACTAATAGTGGATCTGTTTCTTGGCATAGTTTAGAGGAATCAGAGACTATCCAATTCACCAACACACACAGGAACAACTAACTACCCCTTAATAAACCACGTATATTAACTAACTAGAGCAAACGGATCTTGGGAAGAGTGAGGTGAGGTGAGGTGAGGTTGGGCTCGGATTCCACAGCAGGTATGTAATAGAGTCATAAAAATAGTTCTCATCCATATTCAGCTGGTAATGTGTAGTCTGTCCACGTAAATATTAGCCACGTATGCTGGACCTCCCTATCATTACTAAGAAACTACATCAACATTCACTATAAATCTGCATTCTGGGAAGGATGGTGACAGCTCTATAACTATAATCTCCATGGTGTTGTTTTTGTAAGGTGGTATTGTTGAATCTTTGATAGTGGTCTGCTATCTGGGTTACAAAATATTTCGATGATACAGTAGTAATATTTAAGTTAATATTCTAGGCCAACAGGATATAATGTACGATATTTAAATCGTGTATAAATAAATATCTTCCCTTTATGCAAATATAATATGAACGTATAATTAACACACCAGTAATCAAAATGGCAAGGGTGATAATAATCCCTCATAAATATAAAAACGTATACTAGTATAATAATAATAATAATAATAATAATAATAATAATAATGTTTTTCTGATCATTTTTCATAGGCTAATATCTATGACCAGTTCTGATCTTAAGAGCAATTTAGATTCAAAGTACACACATGTGCAGATCCACACACACACATAAATATGGACACATGCATTAAATTTAAACCAGAGGCTCAAGCACACCCAAACAGACACTTTTATGGCACGACCTATCTATGATCACACACACTCACACATACACACACACACACACACACACACACACACACACACACACACACACACACCATCTCTAGTTTCTCTCCCCTCAATTTTTTTTTTACATGTGTGTCGGTGTAAAGTACAAATCCAGTTTACAAACCTGAGCCCACCATTACATCAACAAAAGCTTCCCCTTCACAATAACAACACACACACACACACACACACACACACACACACACACGTATACACACACACGGCCGCTATCCATTCAGGTAACCAACCCACTATGTTTTCAGAGGTATTATATATATTTTTTTCTTATTTTATTTTTTGCTCTGTTCTGGCCCCCAACTCACCTGCCCTGGATTCCAAGCGTTCCAGCCGGCTGCCCTTACGTTCCCGGTGAAGGTGCAGCAGGGGTTGGAGTGAGTACAGAGTGTTGTGAATGGGTGTGGAAGGGAGGAGAGAAAGGGGGGTTGTTCATTTTTTTTTTTCGGGGGGAGGGAGAGGAGGGGGATGGAATTTTAAAGGAAGATAGGAATTTGGAGAGGAGGATAATGCATAATGCTGGAAATGGTAAAGGTTTGGGTGAGTATAGGGTGTTGTGATTGGGTGTGGAGGGTAAAGGGATTGTTCTTTTATTTTTTTTGAAAAGTGTTTGAAAGACGATAGGATGGTGGAGAGGAGGAGACAATGTTTTGGAAATGGTAGAGAGAGAGTTTTGGATGAATGGGTGTGGAAGGAAGGTAAGGTAAGGTAAGGTAAGGGGTTGTTCTTGTTTTGGAATAGGGTTTGGAAGATGAGAGATGTAAGTGGAGATAAAGAAATATATTAATGTAAGAAATGGTACAGGTATGGGTGTATATAGGGTGTTGTAAATGGATGTGGAGGGTAAAGGGATTATTATTTTTTTGGAATTACGTTTGAAAGACGATAGGTAGGAAGATGGGAAGGAGGAGATAATTTTGGAAATGGTAGATAGAGGTTTGGGTGAATATAGAGTGTTGTGAATGGGTGGGGAAGGAAGGAAGGTAAGGAATGGGTTTTGAAGGACGATAGGAAGGTGTAGAGAATGAGCTAAAGATGGAAATGGTAGAGTGATTGGATGAATGAGATAGGCAGAGAAGAATAATGTAGGATGTTGTGAATGGGAAGAGAGTATAAGGGTTTGTTCTTTATTTTCGATTAAGGCTTGCAGGACGATGGGTATATAGGGTAAAATAAGGGGATATCTAATGTTGGATATGGTATAGGGTTGATGGGGGCAGGAACTATAATAAAAGGGGCATGTTGTGAATGGGAGAGGAAGGTAAGAAGGCACGCGTGTTGTTCATATGTGGAATGGGGCTTGAAGGACGATAGGCAGGTGGAGAGGAAGGAAGGAGATATTGTTGTTGTTGGAGATGGTGGAGGAGATAGGAAAGAAGAAAGATTGAGGGGATGTTGTAAGTGCATATGGAAGCAAGGTCGTATGTAAAAAGAGGGAGGTTGTCATATGATGTTGCCAGGAAGGTATGAAGGTCGAGGGAAGGTAAGGAGGGGATGATGGTGGTGGGAGATATAAACCATGTTGTTGTATTGATAGGTAAATGAACGAAGTAAAGAGAAGGAGATCAAGAAGAAAATCAATAAAGAAGAAAAAGATGAAAATGACGAAAAAGAAATGAGAGGAGGTAATGAAGTGACTAATAAGACTCAGGGTATATGGCAAAGCAACAACAAACTATACACCGCTGCAGCTGCAAGGTCGACAATATGCAACACGGAAGTAGTGGCTTGCTGGCTGGGTGGCTGGGTGGCTGCTCCGGGCGACCACGAGGCCTGATCATATCTCTACCACTGCCTGCTGTTCCTTCCCTCACCTGCCTCACCAACACGCGTCCTCCACCCACCTGCCTGCCTGCCTTCATGGGTAAGACCAACTCTCTCCTGAAGGTGTTGTTGTGGGAGGAAGGGGTGGGGGAGGGGTATGTGAGAGGAGAGGAGAGAAACAGGTGGAGGAGGGAGGATTTTGTGAGTCAAAGATGTAATGGATATTGGGAGAAGAGGAGGTACCGTAGAGGATTATGTGAAAGGGAGTGCATGGTTGAGGATAATGTCGAAGGAAGAGGTGGAGGATATTGTCGAAGGAAGGAGATGGAGGACAATGTGGAAGGAGGTGGAGGACAAAATGTAGAAGGAGGTGGAGGATATTGTTGAATGAAGAGGTAGAAGAAGGAGGTGGAGGATATTGTGGAAGCAGAAGGAAAATGAATAAGAGGAAGAAAACGCAAAGAATACGAAAACTAAGAACATGAGAAGGAGAACGAAAGGAGGTGGTTGGTTGATGAGATAAAACGTAGAAGAATGAGAAGAAAGCAGAATGTTTTGAAGAAAAGGCGAGATATGGGGGAGGAATAACGAAGGGAGAAGAACAAGAAAAGGAGGAAAATAGAACTAAAAGACTGGAATAAAAAAAAATAACAATGGGATATAATAATAATAAAAAAAAACAAAAAAAGAGGCATTTGGGTAATAAGAAAAAAAGACGAATAATAAATAACAACCAGAATGGGGTATATAAAATCAATACCAAAAAATTAAAAAGAAGAAAAGGAAGGACAAAGGAAAGACAACCATAAAAACAGGGGGGACAGCAACAGCAAGAAAAGGGAGAAAATAATATGCCCAGGTAAATCTCAATGTTTATCAGGAATCTCAATTTAACCCTTAGCAATTTGAGTCTTTTATTCCCCTTCAAGGATGTACACTTCCCTTGGCCTTTCTCTCCCTATTAACCCACCCTGCCACTCCTTCCTTTACATTCCCCCTGAGCCCTGAGGTGAGGCAGGTGATGGTGCCGAGTGAAAGGTAGAAAGGAGAGGAAGAAAAGGTGGTGGGGGAGGAGGAGGAGGAGGAGGAGGAGGAGGAGGAGGAGGAGGAGGAGGAGGAGGAGGAGGAGGAGGAGGAGGAGGAGGAGGAGGAGGAGAAGAAGAAGGTTTAGATGTGGAGAGAAGGAGATATATAGGATGGATAGAGAAGAAGATGGGAAGGGGAAGGGCTTGGTGAGTAAGAGAGGTGGAGGAATTGGACAAGAATGTTTATGGGGGAGGGAAGAGGGGACTTAATTTTGGGGAGGGGAAGTGGGAGTGAAAATAAGAATGTAAAATTGAAGGAAAGGGAAAATAGTGTTAAATAAGAAGGGAAGAAGGGAAGGGGGAAGGGAGGAAGAGAATGAGGAAGGGAGGAAGGGAAGGGGAAAGGGAGGAACAGAATGAGGAAGGGAAGAAGGGAAGGGAGAAGGGAATGAGGAAGGGAGGGAGGAAGGGAAGAAGGGAAGGGGGAAGGGAATGAGAAAGGGAATGAGGAAGGGAGGGAGGAAGGGAGGAGGGAAGGGAGGTGGGAATGGAAGAGAGAAGGAGGGAGAGGCAGGTGGCTGAGACCACGCCAGGTGATTTCAAAACATATCTTCAAGGTGATTTCTTCAACCACTGCCTACACCAACACCATTACCCACACCACTACACATTCCACTACCATTACCCACACCACTACACATTCCACTACCACTGCCTACACTAACTCCATTACCTACACCACTACCACTGCCTACATAAAACCATTTCAAAACCACTACATATATTATCATCATTACCATCACTACAACCATCCACCACTATCACAACCCATACCACTACCACTACCACTACAAAAACTATCATCACCATCACTACAACCATCCACCATTATCACTACCCATACCACTACCACTATAAAAACTATCATCACTGCCATTTCCCGTATCACTGCCACTACCACTACCACTACCACTACCACTACTTATCATAACACGAGGATGAAGTTGATGAAAGTGTATATCTGAAAACGTGTAAATTATTGTTCCTTGATTCATAAATAAATAAATAATTAAATATGTATAAATAAAAATATGCTGATCTCTTACGTGCAAGGTCAGCTCGCATTTGCATCATAATATATTGTGTGTGTGTGTGTGTGTGTGTGTGTGTGTGTGTTTGTTTTTGTTTGTTTTCTGTGTGCATGTGTATTTGTTTTCTGTGTGTGTGTGTGTGTGTGTGTGTGTGTGTGTGTGTGTGTGTGTGTGTGTGTGTGTGTGTGTGTGTGTGCGTGTGTGTTTGTTTTCTGTGTGTGTGTGTGTGTTTGTCTGTGTGTGCATGTATGTGTGTATGTATTTAAGCGCGTGTGTATGTGTGTGTGTATGTATTTATGTATGTCTTGACGTGTCGGTGTAGCCAGGACAATTGACGACAGAGTTGGACCCAATTCTCCTCTGAAAATCCCAGACGTTTTCTCGTGGATACCAATAACCATAACCATTACACTACCAGGAACAACTATTGCACTACCATTTCACACTTCACTCTACCATTATAAAGCTACAGTGACACTATCTTATACAATTACCACACCAGCCATTCCTACATTCAGAAAATAATAATGCACTATATACCCTTTCTATCATTTTCACTATAACACTCAAGCCATCTCAATAACCATAATATTATATAACCAGACAATAAACTACCACAACAACCAACAACTACCATCACAACAACAACAACCAAACACGACATTCAGAAAATAACAATGCATTACACCCTTACTACCCTTTTCACTATAACTCTCAACCTATCATAACAACCATAACATTACAGTATAAAACCAGACAATAAACTACTGCAACAACAACCAACCAACCAACCAATCAACCAACCACGCCATCAATCACCAAAGGGAAAATAAATAACACAGTCTCCATGCCACCCACCTGTACCACATCATTACGACACCATAACCCTCCAATGAGCTACTACCACCACCACCACTACTATCACTACTACCACAATACATCAACACTAACCTTAATCCATTACACTACTATTACCTATACTATACTATACTATACGACGCTCCAGAACCGTATATACCCACCCATCCATCAGTCCAACACGTACCATTACTACCACTACCACTACTACCACTGCTACCAACAACACATTATCTCCACTATCACCACCACCATCAGCGACACCTTCTCAACACGTCCCCCTGCACCTCATCTCGCCAGCGTCACTATTTATACCCTTTCATCATCACAGCCACCCGTTTATCATCATCACTCACCAGCATTATCTCCTGTCACCATCAACACCATGCACCTTGTTGTTGTTTTGTTTTTTTATTTCAACACGACGACACCACCACCACCACTAACTATATACCTCGGGCGGGACATCATCACCTATTGTCATCACCATCACTCACTCACCAACTTAATCTCATGCCACCATCAACACACCTTCTTCAACGTGGCCCTCTAGACTTCTCATATCAACCACACGACTGCCATCATCACCAATTTCAACACTATATCTTACTACCATCAACACCTTCTTCAACGCGGCACCCTTTTCTTAGCAACAATACTACGGCTATCATCACCTATTTCAACACTATCTCTTACTACCATCAACACCATTTTCAACTCGGCCCTCTATTTCTCTTATCATCAACACGACTGCCATCATCACCTATTTCAACACTATCTCTTACTACCATCAACACCATTTTCAACTCGGCCCTCTCTTTCTCTTTATCATCAACACGACTGCCATCATCACCTATTTCAACACTATCTCTTACTACCATCAACACCATTTTCAACTCGGCCCTCTCTTTCTCTTTATCATCAACACGACTGCCATCATCACCTATTTCAACACTATCTCTTACTACCATCAACACCATTTTCAACTCGGCCCCTTCTCTTCTCTTCTCTTAAAGCAACAACACCTATTTCAACACTATCTCTTACATCCATCAACATCATTTTCAACTCGGCCCCTTCTCTTCTCTTTTCTTATAGCAACAACACTTCCAACACCACCAACACCACCACCTCCCCAAGTCTTTCATCATTTCCTATTGTCATCTGAAGCCTAAAATATAAATCACCACAAGTGTCTATATAAAGTTATTTACTATATACCATCAGCCTGTCACCATTACCATCCATTCGCCACTATCGTCAGCAGAATATATTATTATACTTTGACATCATCACATATTATAATTTTAGCCCGTCGTCACACCATAAACACTACAACCATCATCATAATCATCATCAACAAATCATTATCACCATATTTGTCACGACGACTGTACTCTGGAATCCATGACTACTTTCACCACTACTACCATCTGAACCATTATCATTATTATTATTATCATCATCTTCATTATCTTCACTATCATCATTGGCACAGATTTCCAAGCATTAATTATCTTTGCTTTGGCTAACACTATCTATTTTTCATTTTTCATTTAACATAATCTAATTTTACTCCCCATTATAGAAACTCGGAGCCATAGAATTAATTAAAAGGAGTGACCACAACACATTAACATTAAATGGGAGGTTAACGTTGTGCGTCATGCAAGTCCCACAGATCAGTCAAGATTAAAATATCAGGGAGAATATCATGTAGTGGTTTTCTCAAGGCTCCTACCTGAGAGAGAGAGAGAGAGAGAGAGAGAGAGAGAGAGAGAGAGAGAGAGAGAGAGAGAGAGAGAGAGAGAGAGACATGGATAGCGAGAGAGAGAGAGAGAGGCGGGGATGGTAGGGAGGAGGTGGTGGTGGTGGTGGTGGTGGTGGTGGATATAAGTATATGATCGTCAGGTGAACGGCAGGTGCTCCGTCTTACAAACACCTTGAACAGAGTGGCTTGCGTAATGGATATACTGGAAGGTACGTATGTGCAACGTCTCTACACCACTACCATTAACACCATGAGTCCTACACACCATTAACACCATGCGTCCTACACACCATTAACACCATGCGTCCTACACACCACTACCATTCAATTCAAGTATCCTATTACCATTACAATTCGTACATCCTACACACAAAAATTACTTTAGAATCATGCGCCTTGCTCACCAATAATTAAGAGGGTTGTACAGTGTTGATAAAACGGGAGTAAGTGATTCCTCAAAACAAATATAAACAACAGGAAAACATCATTATTGTTATTCTGGTCCTGTTTTCCCTGTATATTATTGGAGGAATCATGGCGTTCCAATGTACCCTAAAAATACTAACCAATTTCAACCTTTAATCCTACAGTAATCTTCAGCATTATAATTATTCACGTGCCTCTTCTATATCTTCCAATTAATACTGATCACAACACTATTATAACTACTCAAGCAAGCACTCAGTTTTTCACAGTACAGCTTTAAGACAAAATAATAGTTCCTTACCAGTCAGTCCTGATTATTCGAACTGATAAAAACCAATGTAAACGAGTCTTTGTAGTAATGATGATTGTCTGTGTTATCGGTGTGCGTTGGTGACAGTTCCAAGGATGTGGTAATGGACTATATATTGTCATTCATTAATTCCACTAACGCAATGGGATTTTACGTCGCGTGGAAAAAGGTGTTGTTGGTGTTGTTGTTGTTGTGACGAAAGTTTGAGATTAGATTTAAGATTATACCAAGGAGACTAATAAATAAATTAATTGAGTGACCTAAATTTAACTGAATGACAAATAAATTATCCTCGTATCTAATTAACTGATCAACCGACTAACCAAACCATATATACACTGAAATACACTTGTAGGATAAACATAACTCCTAATTATATTCTTCACACACGTTATTAACACAGGGAAATATTTGTGATGAAACTATAATTATAACCTGTTGATTGAAGTAAAAAAAAAAATATCCAGAATCAAGTATAAACCAAAGAAGGGCACAAGAACCATCTCAAGACACGAGTTGATATGCCACTCTTATCCTGAAGGCCACGTGTATATAATACCAATAGTCATCTTGGGATAAATATTTGCACTAGAATTAAAATGCCGGCCAGCTGCTCAGGCATAGTATATCTTAAACTTTTCTTGACTCGTAGAGATGAGAATATGTCGACGAATCTGATTATGTGAGGGCTACTGATTCCTCCAAACCACGCCACCAAACAGACCACGTGTACCTAAGTATAACCTAATCTGTTTTTCGGTTCATGTTAAAGGAATCCATAGCCTCCAACCCATCGACGGTACCTATAATAACCCTATATAATTAAGGGGGAAGTTTTGTGTTGGTAAATCTGGAGCAACTAAATCCTCCAAACTATTCCAAGCAACATGCAGAACACCAGTATTTTTGCTCGTCTGGTCCTGTTTCCTAGCATACTTTGGAGGAATCAAGGCACTCCCATGTACCAAAAAAGAATTACCACCTTAAAGGGGAGATTCTCTTGAAGGTAAATTGGAAGGCTACTGATTCCTCCAAAGTATGCCACGAAACAGACACCTTCAATGGGTACTAATAGGGGATGTGTTTCGTGGCATAGTTTGGAGGAATCAAGGCACTCCAATGTACCCAAAAAAAGAATTACCACCTTAAGGGACCCTGTGCTGTAGTCAGAAAATTGGAGATAAACGAGTCCTTCAAATATTGCCACGAAACACCACCTATAGGGAAAGAGCTTGTTTCGTGGCATGGTTAGGAGGAATCAGAAGCCACCTATTTTCATACACGATCATAGGGACCTTAATTAGGATACTCCGACGTACAAATTATTGAGGCAAGCATGAAACTAATAGAGCAATGTAAATAATCGTTGTTCAGTGGACTTATCTTATATATTTACACGTCGTTACTGGAGTGGTTGGCATTTCTCACTATTAATATGGTGTTGTGGGAGTGGCCAGCTTATAAATAATGCTAGCGTTTATGTGTGTGTGTGTGTGTGTGTGTGGTGTGTGTGTGTGTGTGTGTGTATGTTTAGTTGTTTGTCTCTCTCTCTCTTTAACCTTGAGACGTGTAAATTCGTTTGGTGTTAGTTGAAATATTTTATATGTGTCGTATGTCGCTGTTTGTGGGTTAAAAGGGGAGGAATACAGTGTTGGTAAATCTGAAGCAACCGATTCCTCCAAACTATTCCAAGCAACAGGCTACCATTATTGTTGTCAATCTGATTTTGTTTCCTGGCATACTTTAGAGGAATCAATGCGCTCCTATATACCAAAAGTCTACTCTCCCATTAACTGAATTATCTCTTCTCTTGACTTTTGGAATATTAATCAACTGACGCTATTGATGCTATTTTAGAGATGAATAGAACAGTTATAAGATTATTCATAAGATAAGTGAGACGGGTGGAAGGGAGGAGGCGTGTGATTATAATTATTAATGGAGTTTATATATGCGGTTGTGGTCAACAAATTTTTACCACAATATTTAAAACTACTCCAAATCAGGATGAGAAATAATGTACAAAAATCTATCATAAATCTGTTCGAAGTTAAGGAGAAAATGTTGTGTTGGTAAATCTATCTGGAGCAACTGATTCCTCCAAACTATTCCAAGCAACAGAACACCATTATTTTTGCTCTTCTGTTCTTGTTTCCTAGCATACTTTGGAGGAATAAGACACTCCAATGTACCAAAAATGAATTACTACAGCCTGGAGAGAGTTAATGTCAGGGTTTCTGTTCGGATCCTGTTAATTAAGTCATGCCACAAAGGAGAAATTTTAGTGCGAAATGAAACACTTTGAGAATTATTATTTTTCTCCACAGAATCTGGTGATTTTAGCAGAGCACAGAGACAGAGAGAGAGAGAGAGAGAGAGAGAGAGAGAGAGAGAGAGAGAGAGAGAGAGAGAGAGAGAGAGAGAGAGAGAGTGAGAGAGAGAGAGAGAGAGAGAGAGAAAGAGAGAGACAGAGAGAGAGTGAAAACCAACCATATACCACACCAATGTACAAAAAGGCGACATAAACTTTCCAAATCCTTTCACCAACTTTCACCACCACCACCACCTATAGACAGTACAGTACAGGAGGCACCATATTGCAGTGGCAGGCAGGCAGACAAGCAGCGGCCTATTCTAGTCCGCAGGGTTTCAACACCGACAATACCGATATAGAAATGTGGCGCAATGGTCTCCTCTGGGATTCCTGTTATAAAATTACCGGGGTTCGACGACTAACTAACTTGTTGAGTGGGTTACTATAATAATTTTACCTTCCATCTATCATTTTGGTAGATTCCATTGGACCTGTTTTTGCTTCCCTTCCCTTCCCTTGCTTGCCTGCTGCCTGCTTGCCTGTCTGTCTGTCTACCTGGTCTTCTCCTTAGGCACCTCTGTTCTCTATGACCGTGTGGGTATCGCATCGTATTTTTAGCTGAACCCGGAGTGAGTCCCCTCTCGTACACCGACACCTCAACTACACTATACACTATTTTGCTTTGTTGAGTTCTCTTCCTGTCTCTCGGTTGATTCGTATGTGTGCCATTTAAACGCTTCCTCGGTCTTATAGAGATCTACATCCTGATTCTGTATATTTTTTTTTTTCTTTTACCTTCTCTCTCGCTCTCTCTCTCTCTCTCGCTCTCTCTCTCTCTCTCTCTCTCTCTCTCTCTCTCTCTCTCTCTCTCTCTCTCTCTCTCTCTCTCTCTCTCTCTCTCTCTCTTCTCATTTCTAACCTTTCTTTCCCAATTTTGTTTTCCTTTCCCTCCCTTCTGTCCCATGCAAACCTCTCATCTAACTCGTTCTTCTCAAACTCTCTCTTCTCCTCCCAAACCCTCCTCTTTCTCACCCTTCCTTCCCACACTTTCTCTTTCTCTCCCTACACCCCTCCTTCTTCTTCACCTACTTCTCTTTCTCACCTTTCCCACAATTTATTTCTCTCCCTCCTTCTTCTTCACCTACTTTTCTTTCTCACCCTTCCCACATTCTCTCCCTCTCCCTCCTTCTCCTTCACCTACTTCTCTTTCTCACCCTTCCCACAATTTCTCTCCCTCCTCCTTCATCTACTCCTCTTTCTCACCCTTTCTTCCCACACTTTCTCTTTCCCTCCATCCACCATCCATGTCCCCTTTCTCTCGACTCGGCCTACCTACCTCCCCCCTTCTCTCTCCTCCCTCTTCCATCACCCATGTTCTTTTCTACATCTATTTCCATCTCTGGGTCACTATCTCCCCATCTTCAATCTCCCGTCTGACACATGTTCTAAACGCTAAAGGACCCTTGACTGACCGGCCATTTCTTATCTATATTTTCCATCTCTCTCTCACTCTTTCTCTCTCTCCCTCTCTCTCTTATACACACACACACACACACACAAACTCTCTCCATCTCTCACTCTTTCTCTCTCTCCCTCTCTCTCTTACACACACACACACACACAAACTCTCTCCATCTCTCTCTCTCTCTCTCTCTCTCTCTCTCTCTCTCTCTCTCTCTCTCTCTCTCTCTCTCTCTCTTTCTCTCTCTCTCTCTCTGCATCAAATACCTCTTTCCCTTTCTACTTTACCAATTCCCTCTCCACTCTCTCTCTCTCCACCAGGCATTCCATATTTCCTCCATCCTCATCCCATTCCTCGTCCACTCCTCCCATTCCTCCACACCCCTTCACTCCACCACATCTCCCCATCCACACCCTCACTCCACCCCTTCACTCCACCACAGCTCCCCCTCCATACCCTCCTCCCTTCCTCATTTCCACCTCATCCCCTCTCTACTCTCCCACACACACCCCTTCCACATTTCAACCTCATCCCCTCTCTACCCCCCCCCCCCCATCTTCATTTCCCCTTCCCTTACCCCTGTGAGAGATACCATCAGTGGACAGAAGGATGGAATGTACAGTTCAAAGGGACACGCCAGCCCTTTCCTCCAAGTCTACTATTAATTGACTCCATTTATATCAAGAATTTTTCCGTCTCCCTCTCAGGCCTATATATACCTGTGTTAAAATATAGTCACAAAACCGAGTATTATATTCTGGTAATATAATTATGAATTATGATATATGTAGGTCTCAATATTATTACTATATATATATATGTAACAAATGTAAATATGTATATACATATATCCGTTATTATATAAACAGAGGCAGGTATATGACAGAAAATATGGAAGGTAATGTATACAATTAATTATAAACAGTGAATGAATTATAGACAAAGTTATTTACCCGTACCTCTACTGCACTTTATGTAAATATATTAATACAACAACAACAAAACTTTAACTACATCCATCCCCGTATACATTAACAAACACGATCGATATAATTTTGTCCACGTAACTAAAAATGCAAGTGACACAAAACAGCTGGTGAGGAAAACTTGTGGTCCAGCCTGTATACGACGCGGTGTGGTCCTGACTCTCCTTTTTTTTAACATTTCCTCCTCTTCCTCCTCCTCCTGCTCCTCCTCCTCCTCCTCCTCCTCCTCCTCCTCCTCCTCCTCCTCCTCCTCCTCCTCCTCCTCCTCCTCCTCCTCCTCCTGCCCTTAACTCTTATTCTCCGTCCGTTTGTTATCGGGGAACCAACACAAGGCGCCGCTGATTAGGTGTCTTCAGAAGCCCCGTAACACTGATGGGGAGGTGTGATACCGTGTGTGTGTGTGTGTGTGTGTGTGTGTGTGTGTGTGTGTGTGTGTGTGTGTGTGTGTGTGTGTGTGTGTGTGTGTGTGTGTGTGTGTGTGTGTGTGTGTGTGTGTGTGTGTGTGTGTGTGTGTGTGTGTGTGTGTGTGTGTAGGTGCATGGTGGTGGGATGGATTAACTGCCAGGCAGGCATGGAGGTGCATGGTGGTGGGATGGAATTATTACACTCCATTCATAATAAAGGTGCCAAGAATCCCACGTCCGCCCTGCCTGCCTGCATACCTACCTACACACACACACACACACACACACACACACACACACACACACACACATCACCATTGTACAGTACATGGCTTTGGTGATGTTTTTTTTTCACAGACTGAAGATCTACTATTTTTTTTTTTTTATCCACATAATTCTTGGCAGTGTTTAGTCTTTTAGATGTGGTTGCTGATTAAACTTTGCTACGGTGACTGTACTATTATAATGAACTACTATACTCTGTTCAAAACTTGTGTTCCATTTTCCTCTATCTATCTGTCTCTATTTCTATCTATATCTTTCTATCTATCTCTATCTAGCTATTTCTATCTATCTAACTATCTCTATTTATCTATCTATCTATCTATCTATCTATTTCTAGCTACTATATTCTCGCCCGAAGCTTTACTTAAGAATGTTGTTTTTTTAATTCTATACTAGTTTATGTGCAAGGAACCAATGCATACTGTGCACATGGCTAAAGTTTCCCCGAGTGTGCAGGGAATATATCATCGCTGTGCAACATTTTCAGCAGAGTTGCACGTCGCCATAGTTCCATGTAAATATTCAAGTCATGCATTCAATCAGGGTTGACATGCCGATCCAAATTACTGAGCATCAAAATATTTTCAGCGTAGAAGGTGTGTGTGTATGTCTTAGATGAAAACAATTATATATACAAATTTAGGGTAGGAAAAGGACATGAAAGATTAAAAAAGGAGACTGGGGAATGAAACACGAAAATAAAATAAAAGTGGGTATGATAGGACAAAGAGGTGGATTAAAGGGTGAAGGAGAAAGGAGAGGAAAAAAAGGGAAGGTACCACAGGTGAAAGATTTTAAAGGTGATGGAGGAAAGCAAGATAAATGAGAGAGAGGAGTGAAATAAAAAAAAAATGAAGAGTAGATCAGGTAGAGAGAAAAGAGAATATAAACAAGGGGTAAACGAAGGAAAAAGAGGATGATGGTAAAAGGGGTGGTAAAGGTAAGAGAAAGGGAAGGCGACATAAAAAGAAGAGGAAAGATGAATGTTAAAAAAATGAAATGAAATGAAATGGAGGAAAGATGGATAGCTGAAATGAAGACAGAGAAGTAAATAAATTAATTAACAAAAGAACGGTATGAGAAAGGACGAAACATGATGAAGAGGGAGGGGTAATGGGAAGAGGAATGAAGGAGCCTAAGAAGATTAAATAAAAAAAAAGGTAAGAGAAACGAATGAGAGAAACAAGGTAAAAGAAATACGAAACCAGATACGAAAAAGAGGGAGGGGGAAGGGTAAAGGTATGAGGGAAAGGGAGAGGCAAAGGTATGAGGGAGAGGGTAGGGTAAAGGTATGAGAGAAGGGAAGAGGCACAGGTATGAGGGAGGGGGTAGGGTAAAGGTATGAGAGAAGGGAAGAGGCACAGGTATGAGGAAAAGGGTACAGGTATAAGTGAGGGACAGAGGGACAAAAAGGGTAAGGAGGTCCACGTGCTGACTGATAAGCATCTCAACTTCCGCTCTTCTGATAACATCTCTTCCATTCTGACCTCCAGGATGGCTCTATAAACCCTCGACCTACCTACCTCTCTCTCTCTCTCTCTCTCTCTCTCTCTCTCTTCTCTCTCATCTCTCTCTCTCTCTCTCTCTCTCTCTCTCTCTCTCTCTCTCTCTCTCTCTCTCTCTCTCTCTCTCTCTCTCTCTCTCTCTTTCTCTTTCTCTTTCTCTTTCTATTTCTCTTTCTCTCTCTCTCTCTTTCATTATATATAGATATGTATATGTGTGTGTGTGTGTGTGTTCTGAAGTCTTGTGTATATATACTTGTGTATATTTCTCAGTCATTCTCACCTTATTCCCTTCTCTCGTCTCACTCCTTCTGTCTCGTCTCATTGCCTATTCCATTTCCACTCCATAACCCTCCTGGCATTCTATATTCACCTTCCTCCATTTGGGTTCCCGTCCCATCAGCCCCATTTACGGAACAACCATCACTCACACTAAACAAGCCTCCCCCATTACCCCTACACCTCTCCCTGCCCCACCACCACCACCCAACATTAACCCCCCCTACCCCACCCCACCCCATTCATCTCCATCCCTCTAGCGAGCTATCTTTTTCTGGAGTTACATATATGAAAGATATTCCCCAACACACTACTGCCATTATCCAGTATGGTAGGCCTATCTATCCCTTCACTCTCTCCAATCCCACACTTTTTGCCATCCCAATATGCTTCACATCCCACAATCTTCCTATTCACCCACACTCTTCTCTATCCCCACACTCCTCCTAACCACCCACACTCTTCCCTATCCCCACACTCCTCTTAACCACCCACACTCTTCTCTATCCCCACACTCCTCCTAACCACCCACACTCTTTCCCTATCCCCACACTCCTCTTAACCACCCACACTCTTCTCTATCCCCACACTCCTCCTAACCACCCACACTCTTCCCTATCCCCACACTCCTCTTAACCACCACACACTCTTCTCTATCCCCACACTCCTCCTAACCACCCACACTCTTCCCTATCCCCACACTCCTCTTAACCACCCACACTCTTCTCTATCCCCACACTCCTCCTAACCACCCACACTCTTCCCTATCCCCACACTCCTCTTAACCACCCACACTCTTCCCTATCCCCACACTCCTCCTAACCACCCACCACACTCTTCCCCTTCCCCACCACACTTCCCATATCATAGTTCTTTTCATCCCCACAATCTCCCCATTCCCCCACACTTTCCCCATCCCATAGTTTCTCCTCTCCTCACACCCACACAGTCTTACCCTTACCTCCTATCTCTCTCGTCTCTCTCTCTCTCTCTCTCTCTCTCTCTCTCTCTCTCTCTCTCTCTCTCTCTAACCCCACTGTTGTTATTGTTTGTATAATTATTGCTTTAAGGGACACGAGCCTATAATTTACTTTGACACGGCGTGAAGGATGGGTTCGGGGTCCATCTGCATCTGTTTTGTGTTTTTACCCCGTTTTGTCAGGTTGTTTGTCGGTCGCTAACTCAGTAATTAAACTCGCTGGTAAAATTACACAGCTTGTTGGTGACTTGAGGCAGACAGGCGATCAGTCCTTCACTCAAGACAACCAGTAATTAAACCCATTAGCGAATCACACAGTTTGTTGTTGGTGATTTGGTCAGACAGTCAGCTGGGGGTTATTTGGATGAGTTACTTAGAAGAAAATCGTGTTCCAGTTATAAGTAAAGGCAGTGAGTGAGTTTGTCAGTCTGTGGATTTGACAGTAAGATTACCAGATATCAGATGTTACTTTTCTTTCCCTTCTCTTCCAGTCCTTAGTTCTCTTCTCCCTTTTATCCATTTTTACTTCCTCACCTTTCATCCCATCTTTCTTTTATTTTCCCTCCTCTTCCAGTCCTTAATTCTCTTCTCCCTTTTATCCATTACTTCCTCACCTTCCTTTACTTTTCCCTCCATCCATCTCTTCCTTCCTTCCCTACCTACCTACCTTCCTTTACTTTTCTCTTCATCCATCCCTCCATCCATCTCTTCCCTCCTTCCCTACCTACCTTCTTCCCTCCTTTCCTCCACCTCTCCCAGTCACAATAGGATCAGGCCCCTCCAGGAATGCGCAGGAAAGACTCAAACAAAAAAAATATCCCGTATCAAATGAGTTGTGTGAGGATGTGGGTGACGGCAGGACACTAGACCATGGATTCCGGACACTGGCCTTTGAAACTGGACACTTGGAAGGAGGGGGGAGGGGGACCAGAAGAGGCCACATGGTATACACATTTGGACATTAGACTGCATGGCACGAGGACACTTTGAAAATACATAGACAACACCGTATATTATAGAACACTTTAGATAATACCCTATAATTATTGCACACTAATTTGTACATTAATTAAAACGCCTAAGGTAGTTTGGTTCTTGTCACTAACTGGATTAATTGTGGAGTAATATTAACTCGACAAATTGGAGACTTTAAATTCTTCAAAAATGTGTAAAAAAAAACCACTTGTACTGACCAAGTCCAGTTATAAGCATAATTTACATTACCTGACAATTCTTCATTTCGTCATTATCGGATATATATATACTCATATATCAAGGGTGTTAATAATTGTGGTAATGTATAGTGTCTCTAATAGATCTTTACTATCTTGGCACTCTCAGGCCTGTCATTCAGGATTCATATATCTGTAAGTTTATATGTATATATATTTGAGCATTTTGAGTTTGGTACACGAAAATATAAAGTCATAGTAAAATAATTGAATAAATGTTATGTTACATATCCCATCTTCGTCAATAGAACCTGCGATCGTTGAAGCTGATGATAATATGTCGAGTGTTACGTTGTGTTGATGGAAGGTTAAGTTGGTATGTGGTTATTTGAAGGACAGGAGCTTCCCCGACCTCTACGTTTCCTCCCCG
>JAWZYT010003801.1:82500-90000 GCA_034508575.1 Petrolisthes manimaculis | reverse complement strand
AAAATTGACATTCATATGACAGTGTGTGTGTGTGTGTGTGTGTGTGTTTGTCGCACATAATACATTGATTATCATTATCTTCCTACGTCAACACACACACACACACACACATTTTCCTACACCCATAAACACACACACATACTTTATCTCTCTCTCTCTCTCTCTCTCTCTCTCTCTCTCTCTCTCTCTCTCTCTCTCTCTCTCTCTCTCTCGTACATACACACATATTTTCTTACACCCATAAACACACCAACACTCTCTCTCTCTCTCTCTCTCTCCTCTCTCTCTCTCTCTCTTACTTGTAGTGTGTGTGAGTAGAATGGCAGCAATCAGCATTTTTCTCTCTTCCTTCTCTTATTCCCTTCTTTATTCGTCTCTTCCTTCTTCCTCTCTTTCGTTCTCTTGTTCTCTATCCCTTCTCTTCCTTCTCTCTTCTCTTTCTTACTTCTTCTCTTCTCTTTCCTTCCTTCCTTCTTCTGTTATTCTTCTTTCTCTCTCTTCCTTCCTTTCGTTCTCTATCTCTCTCTTTCGTTCTTCTTTATTCCTCTATTTCTTTCTCTTCTAGTTATCCTGCTCTCTCTCTATCCCTCTTTTTCTTTCTCTCTTTCTTCTCTCGTTCTTTCTTCTTCCTTCTTTTGTTATCCTTCTTTCTCTTCCTTCCTTCTATTCTTTCTCTTTTTATCTCTTTCTTCCTTTCAGTGTTCTCTTTATTTCTCTCTTTTCCTTTTTTTTCTTTATTTTTCTCTATTCCTTTCTTTATTTCTCTATTTTCCTTTAATTTCTCCTCTATTTCTTTCTTCTCCTTTCTTTATTTCTATCTATTCCTTTCTTTATTTCTCTATCTCTTTCTCTCCCTTTCTTTATTTCTCTCTATTTCTTTCTCTCCCTTTCTTTATTTTTTTTATTTCTTACTTTATTTCTCTTCTCTTCGTTTCTTTTATTCGTGTTTCTTCCCTTCATCTTTTATCAGTTCTGTCTTCTTCCATTTCCTTACTTTATCCTCCTCCTTCCTCTTCTTTATTCCTTACTTCTTCTCCTCCTCCTTGTCCATTTTCATAACAAGATTTAAACAACAACAACAATAACAACATCTGCAATAATAACAATAACAATAATAACAATAACAATAATAACAATAACAATAATAACAATAACAATAATAGCAATAATAATAATAATAACAATAATAGCAATAATAATAATGATAGCAATAATAATAATAATAATTATAGTAATAATAATAATATAATAATAAATAACAATAATAATAATAACAATAACAATAATAGGAATAATAATAATAATAATAATAATAATAATAATAATATCTTTTAACAAAATATATACAGCATCTTTTATTAATTTTGTTTATTTTTAGTACAAATGATAATAACTTTTTCTGACAATAATGTTAATGTTTACTTTTTATTTTCTCTGATAAGTTAAATTGGTTGGTGTTTAATTATTGGAGTTTGATGTGGTTGTTTCAGCAGCTACACACACACGACACACACACACACACTCTAACACAAAAATTCTCTCACACTCTCTCTTCCTCAAATTCTCACACACACTCTCTCTCTCTCTCTCTCTCTCTCTCTCTCTCTCGACAACATGTAAGAATGTGACTGTTAACTTGTGCAACTGTGTGTGTGTGTGTGTGTGTGTGTGTGTGTGTGTGTGTGTGTGTGTGCCAACTCAGCTGTAACAAACAATAATCTATCCCCCAACACCAACAACAAATAACAATAATAATAATAATAATAATAATAATAATAATAATAATAATAATAATAATACCGGTAATAATAACAATAAAACCAACAACAATAATAATAATAAAATCGTTACAGTTCCATAGCCAAACAAAATAAGACACAAACACACACACAGACAGACAAACTCAGAGAGAGAGAGACAGGGGAGGCACGCACACCCTCCCTCTCTGACGGCTCCCAGCACACTGAGTGAGTGAGTGAGATTGAGAGTAACAACAGAACGGACTCCTGTAATATTCCTGTCTCTCTCCAGTTGTTGTAGTGATTCTCATTCTCTAACTCGTCCTCCTTCTTCTTCACTTAATCATTCTTCTTCTCTTTCTCTTTCTCTGATTCCTCCTTCTTCTTTTCTTCATCTTTCTCTTCTCTTCCACCTCCTCTTCCTTCTCTTTCTTTAATTTTTCCTCCTATTTCTCTTCCTCTTCTCTCCTTTCCTTCCACTTCCACCCCCCTCCTCCTTCTGTAATTCTTCTTCTCTTCCTCTTCCTCCTCCTTCTCTTCCTTATTATTGTATTTGTAATTATCATTATTATCATTATTATTATTATTATTATTACTTGGCGAAATTTTGCCATGTATGTTGCTCGGCGATCTTGTGTGTTTGTGTGTTTGCTGAAATTTTCACCACAGGTAGGCATCAAAATTTCAAGGTCACCTAGTGATTTTTAAGGTAGTAAAAAATCAAGGTTAAAATTATAAAAAAAAACTATAAATTGATAAAACCGCAATAATTTCGGTTGTAGATATCTGATTTTGATGAACTTTTTCTGTAACATGCTAAGTTCAATTCTGCTTCTGGTGGTACTTGAGCGATGGCCGTATTCCTAAAACTCGCGATTTGAGCATTAGATCGAAAATCAAGGAGTCTGAATTTTGCCATACTTTCGCCAAGTCCTCGCTCTACAAGCGAATGTTTTTATTATTATTATCCTCCGCCAAGGAGGTTATGTTTTCACCCCTGTATGTTTGTCTTGTTGTTTGTCTGTTTGTCTGTTAGCAGGATTACGCAAAAACGCATGGACGGATTTTGATGAAACTTTGTGGTCAGGTCGTTGGGTATTGTAGTGGCAACAATTGATTAGATTTTCAGATGTCAAGGTCAAAGGTCAAGGACAACGAAAAGGTCAAAAACACATTTATAGCCATATCTCGGGACTCGCTTGAGCTAGAGATTTCTACCTGGGCTCATATTGTAGTATTTAGCAATAAGATCACCGGAGGATGAAATAGATTGCGGGGAAAAAACTCCGCACGTGTCCCTTCATGGGCTCCGTAATTATCTGGCATTGGCGCAGGTTTGTATTCTCTGAAGGCTGCCATTCTTGTTATTATTATTATTATTATTATTATTATTATTATTATTTCCTGTTTGTCGAGTTTGGTTCAGTAAGTTTATTGAGAGGAGGAGACATTACACACACACACACACACACACACACACACACACACACACACTTATTATTATTATTATTATAGACTGTAAAATAAACTACAACACCAAACCCGATCAATTTATTAGTCTGTTTTGGAAAGAGTTACGTGATGGGTAGTATACATTATTATTATTATTATTATTATTATTATTATTAGAATGGTAGCCTACTGTACTGGGCAATAAAAATAATACATAAAATAAAGATAATAATATATATATATTTAAGTCGTGTGGCCACATCTACAAGTCCAGTATGGAAATATACGTAAGGTGAGGCGACACGATTTTTGCCACTGACTGTATGTATGTACAGTTCAGAGGCTAGGGACAGATATAGGGGTGGTAGGGAAGGAGTGTATTAAATCAGTAGGGTATATAGGGACATTCCAGAGGTTATAGGGGACAGATATAGGGGTGGTAGGGATGGAGTGTATTGAATCAGTAGGGTATATAGGGACCTTCTGTAGGTTCAACACAGAGTTTTCGATCAGGATCCAAGGGAGTTTAGGGATGGACAGTGGCACTACACATCCTCATTATTATATGCTAGGAGCGGGGGTGGTAGTAGCCTCTGTGGTGGTAGTAGCCTCTGTGGTGGTAGTAGCCTCTGTGGTGGTGGTAGTGAACCCGCCTGGGGGTACGGTGGGTAGGTCACAGTCCTCAGGGTCAACACAGACACCTTCGTCGGGTTCATAAAGTAGTGGGGGATGACAGACGCGCAACTCACCTGGATTACCAATGGAGAAATAGTCACAGTAATAGAATCGTTCATTACAGTATTCAGTACAGGATGGGAAAAAACCATAATCTTGACATATGTAAGGGTCGTCACCGCCACATACGTCCCTGTTGTTGTTTTGGTCAGATGGTTTTAACTCCATGGAAGCATAGCAGAGGTGACTACAGGTGACCTCTACATTACAACTCCGAGTCTTCTCATTGAAATAACCCTCTGAACAGTAATGTGGACCACGAGGAGTGTATTCAACCCCAGGACAATAATAGAAGCTGTTGCAATTTTTAGGGTTGGGTATGATGGTGTTAGCTTCAGTACACTCAGGGGTACAGGCACAACACAGCTCACGATCATTGGTACATCCTGTCCCACTGAAGAAAGGTGCTGAGGAGTCACACGTGTACATCACTTCACCACCACCTGGAGTACAAACGTAATACACACTACAGTCCCTCGTGTCTGGTATCAGTGTGTACTCCGTGACGTCATCAGGGCAGGTAGTGAGGCAGGAGGAGTTACACGTCACCATGCCCACACACTGCAATCAGTCAATAACAATAACAACAATCAGTAAACAAAAACAACAACAATAATATTGATATGGTGTATTTTACACTTTACACACAGATGTGCAAAAGTGAGTTATTTTCTTTATTTTTATTTTTTATTCTCTCTCTGTGTGGAGCTGAGGATAATAATCTTATTAATATTATTTGCATTGGTCATCGAGTGTCACGCATCAGACGACAAGAAGGGGAGAACCTCTAGTTGACTTACAGGAAGGCTACCGATTCCTCCAAACTATTCCGGGAAACATAATTATCGTCTCAGTGTTTTTGCTAGTGGATCTGTTGTGTTTCTTGTTATAGTGTGGAGGAGGCTACTGATTCCTCCACACTATAACAAGAAACAGGACCACTAGTAAAAACACTGTGGCTGTTCTGTTCTGTTTTGTTCTCTTCTGTTCTGTTTTTTGTTATAGCTATGAGAGAGAGAGTGAAAGTGTATGTATTTGTTAGTCAGTGTGCAGGTAAGAAAAAGCAAGGTGGAGAGAGAGAGAGTCAGTGTGCAAGTAGAAGAGTATATAGAACACACAGGTTATTAATTAAAGGTGGCAATGAGTGGCAGTCACTGGGACAGAGTGTAGCAACACACTGTGTGTATGAAACACAACTATAGCACACACCACAAGGATGATCATTGTGATGCGTGGCCCAGAGACCCGAGTCAGCTTCGGCTATGGCTGACCTCAGACAGCTGACTCAAACCCCCCACCCCCTGCTCACAGGGGTGGTAACCTCTGGCATCAGTGGCATTTTTAACATTTCCCGAGCAAGGATCGAACGCTGGGCTACAGAATTGCAGCCACAGACTCTACCACTGTGCTAGCCAGAGGCTATAAAAACAGATTGAAAATAGACAGTTAAATGGATACTACACTTTTTGATATACACTTAACTAACTTGATTACTCTCTCTCTCTCTCTCTCTCTCTCTCTCTCTCTCTCTCTCTCTCTCTCTCTCTCTCTCTCTCTCTCTCTCGGAATAATAGGTGGAAAATAGGGATAATAAGTGGTAATAATAATTGGTTAAAAATAGGTTATAGGGACCTAGATAAATGAAGAGAAATAATGGTGTCCTGTTGCTTGGAATAGTTTGGAGGAATCAACAGCTACTCCAGATGTACCAACACTGTACAGTCAAGAGCACTAATAAGTATACAGGTGTGCTTTGAATACCTGGAGACAATAAATAAATACATACACACACAATAAGATCTCCATTAGAATTACTTCGTTGGTGAAATTGAACTGTTCGAATTTAATTAAGTGACTCTGTGATCGTGTATAATTATAGGAATTATACAGGAATTATACTATAGGAATTATATTATAGGAATTATATTATAGGAATTATATTATAGGAATTATACTATAGGAATTATATTATAGGAATTATATTATAGGAATTATACTATAGGAATTATATTATAGGAATTATATTATAGGAATTATACAGAGACACACACTCATATATATATATATACACACACACATACAGAGACACACGCACTCACACATACATACTCACAGAGACAAACACACACACAACACACACACACAAACAAACACACACACACACACACACACACACACATACATATACACACACACACACATACACACAACACAAACACACATACACACATACACACACACACACACATACAGAGACACACTCACTCACACATACATACTCACAGAGACAAACACACACACACAACACAAACACACAACACACACAAACACACACACATACATACTCACAGAGACAAACACACACACACAACACACACACACACACACACACACACACACACACATACTCACCAGGGCTAACAGTAGATGCTGGAGAGGTGAGAGTAACATAATGAGTGATGTAAAGTTGTGTCAAGTGTTGTGATTCTAACCTGATTCTGTATCCCCCTTATATTGTTATGTCCTGTTAACCCTCCTCCTCCTCACCCCACCCCCAACCACACCAACCACACCCCACCCTCACCTCTCTCTCTCTCCACACCACACCCTCTCTCTCCTCACCCACCCCCAACCACACCAACCACACCCCACCTCTCTCTCTCTCCACACCACACCCTCTCTCTGTCTGTCTCTCCCCAACCACACCCCCACCTCTCTTTCTCTCCACACCACACCCTCTCTCTCCTCACCCACCCTCACCACACCAACCACACCCCACCCTCACCTCTCTCTCTCTCCACACCACACCCTCTCTCTCTCCCCAACCACACCCCACCTCTCTCTCTCTCCACACCCCCACCTCTCTCTCTCTCCACACCCACCCTCGCCACCTCTCTCTCTCTCCACACCACACCCTCTCTCTGTCTGTCTCTCCCCAACCACACCACACCACACCTCTCTCTCTGTCTCTCTCTCTCTCTCTCTCTCTCTCTCTCTCTCTCTCTCTCTCTCTCTCTCTCTCTCTCTCTCTCTCTCTCTCTCTCTCAACAACACGCGTAATAAAAAAAAGTTGAAACTTGGAATCGCTTACTAACCTCACCTTGCATACGTACAAACACAACCTAGCCATCTATCCATCTATCTATCTGTCTATCTATCTATCAATCTATCTATCTATCTATGTGTCTATCTATCTGTATCAATCTATCAATCAATCTATTTATCTGTCTATCTTTCTATCTATCTATCTATCTATGTGTCTATCTAGCTGTCTATCAATCTATCAATCAATCTATTTATCTATCTATCTGTCTATCTTTCTATCTATCTGTCTATCTTTCTATCTATCTTTCTATCTATTTATCAATATTTATCTGTATCTTTCTATCTATCTATCTATCTATCTATCTATGTGTCTATCAATCTATCAATCAATCTATTTATCTATCTATCTATCTATCTCTATGTATCTATCTGTCTATCTATCTACCTATCTATCTACCTATCTATCTGTCTGTCTATGTATCTACCTATCTATCTGTCTATCAATGTATCTACCTATCTATCTACCTAT
>JAWZYT010003801.1:7500-80000 GCA_034508575.1 Petrolisthes manimaculis | reverse complement strand
TCTTGCTTGTTGTCCCACTTCTCTGTCACCTTTTCCTGGACCCTACTTTCCTTTTTTTCCTTTATTTGTGTTTGTCAAGGGGGAATTTTGTTGTGTTGGTAATTCTGGAGCGACTGATTCCTCCAAACTATTCCAAGCAACAAAACAAACACACCATTACTTTTACTCTTCTGGTCCTGCTGTTTCCTGGCATACTTTGGAGGAATCAAGGCACTCCAATGTACCAAAAGTATACTCACCCCTTAAGTTTTGAAATATTTTATTCTTCATTATTATTATTATTATTATTATTATTATTATTATTATTATTATTATTATTATTATTATTATTATTATTATTATTTTTTTTTTTTTTTTTTTTTTTTTTTGTGGAATGTTTGTTTTGACCTTACTGTTGTACAAGTCATGTAGGATTGAACTCTGGACAGAACTGGTAACTTACTTGTTTGATAATCTTGGACTTGTAGTAGTATTATTGGTGTTATTAGGTAGCGTAGACGTGGGTGTTTTCTTCACATTTTCTTAGTTTAATTTAGTCTTACTTTATTTATATTCACTTATCTCTATACACACACACACACACACAGAGGGAATGATACTGATGTGCTTCTGTCTGATATAGTAGTGTGTCTCTCTTGGTGGAAACAAATATATAATAGCCCAAGGGAGTCAGTTTTAAGTATCCTACCTGTTAGTTAAGCTTCACTGTTTATATACATTCTCAGCTCAAAAGTGGACACACATATTTAGAGTAACTATTACCTTATTCTCAGAAGGAAAACGGGGAAATAGTCAAGTTCACAGCTCCACATACTTTACCTTCTCCTACCTTTACCTTTTTACTCTCTTACTTTTATTTACTCTCTTTCCTACTCTTTCTATGAAGGAGTAGGAGGGTTTAACTGGCCAGCTGAAATCGTAAACAGATTAAGGAAGGACCATGTACTCTTCTTGTTCAGGTACAGTCATAACCACTGGTCCTAATTTTCAGGTATACCCTCATAACCACTGGTCCTAATTTTCAGGTATACCCTCATAACCACTGGTCCTAATTTTCAGGTATACCCTCATAACCACTGGTCCTAATTTTCAGGTATACCCTCTACCTTGACTGTATAGGTTATTATTTATTTATTTTAATGAGTTATACTTATTATTTGTTTAACATAATTTATATTCTTGGGACTCTTTTCTGTTATCTTATTATTGTAATACTTGCCTCATGGTGTAAACTGTTGCCTACCCATTAATTAAAACAAAACAAAAACAAAAACACCAACAATACCGGTAATGATAATAAAAAACAATGATGATAATAAAAAAAATTCAGGTCAGACGAGAATAGAACACAGTAGGAAAATTCTTGGACACAGAACTGGAAATCCCAACCATCACCAAACCTCACTCTCTCTCTCTCTCTCTCTCTCTCTCTCTCTCTCTCTCTCTCTCTCTCTCTCTCAGGAAATCATGTTAGTAGCACTCCCTGGTATCAAGTCCCACCCACCTACCTACCTACTTACCTAACCTACCTACCTACCTACCTACTCGATCCTTCCCTACCTACCTACCTAACTTATACTACCATTTCCTACCTACCTACCTAACCTATACTACCCTTTCCTACCTACTTACCTAACCTATCTACTCGATCCTTACCTTCACTACCTATCTACTTACCTACTTTACCCTATCCACCTAACCTACCTACCCTCCCTTCCCTTACCTACCCTACCCTATCCACCTAACCTACCTACCCTCCCTTCCCTTACCTACCCTATCCACCTAACCTACCTACCCTCCCTTCCCTTACCTACCCTACCCTACCCTATCCACCTAACCTACCTACCCTCCCTTCCCTTACCTACCCTACACTACCCTATCCACCTAACCTACCTACCCTCCCTTCCCTTACCTACCCTACCCTACCCTATCCACCTAACCTACACTACCCTCCCTACCCTACCCACCTACCTCGGCCCCCTCAACCCCAGCCCTAGCCAGTGTCCAGTTATAAGTGACCGCCAGTAGTGACTCCAGACTTCAGTAGTGAGTTGGTGGTCCCTCTGGCTGGCTGGCTGGTTGGTTTGATCTCTTGGTCTATACAACAGGATGATGTGTGTCAGAGTAATGGTCACATTGGCCTTCTTGGTGCTGGCTCTTGTATTCATGGTAACACTCTACTCTATTCATTATCTTACTCGTGTGTGTGTGTGTTAATAATGACGTGTGTGTGTGTGTGTGTGTGTGTGTGTAGATATTTTATTTGTTATCATGATCAAGTTTTTTTTTTTTTATATATATGTATTAATAATGACGTGTGTGTCTGTATAGATTTTTTTGTTATCATGGTCGAATGTGTGTGTGTGTGTATGTGTGTGTGTGTGTGTGTGTGTGTGTGTGTGTGTGTGTGTGTGTAAAGATATCCCACTCAATCACACCATACCCTGCCTCACATAATATATAGTGAAATATCATACTGTAGAACAACTATTTACATACAATAAAGTACATGTGTTGTGTTGTGTTGTGTTGTGTTGTGTTGCAGGAAGGAGGTCAAGCTGTACCCAGTAAATACCGTGAGAAACCCGGCTTTTGTCCACTCTTCCCTGCCCCACCCCCTCCCCCAGGTGGACTTCTAACACGGTGAGATAAACACAACTAAACTTATATAGTATAGTCAATGTCTCTTTTATTTTTTTCTAGTTTAATTAAGGGGAGAGTATATATTTATTTTTAGTGTATTAATTAAAGTGTCTTGATGCTTCCAAAGTATATAATATTATATGCCAGGAAACAGAACCACATTAACAAAGATAGTGGTGGTCTGTTGTTGCTTAGAATAGTTTGAAGTATCGGTAGTAAGTGTGTTTCTCCATAAAAGTTTTACCAAACACTGCACTACTTCCTCCTTGGTAAATTTGGAGGCAGCATGTGATATCTCCAAACTACTCCAAGCAACAGGATATCACTATTTACGTTAATCTGGGTCTGTTGTTTCCTGTGATACTTTTGGAGGAATCAGGGGGCTTCAATGTACCCAAAGTATACTGTGTCCTTAACTGGAAATTCTCTTGATTCCTCCAAACTGTGCCACGAAACAGATCCTCTATTATTACCATTGAGGGAGTCTTGGTTTCTGGCATTTATAGTTTGCAGGAATCATACACAAGACTTTCCAATTCACCAACTAGGAAATATATTGAGTACCGTCGAGTCTCTGTAAGTTATATGACTCTTTGTGCAGTATGTCATTGTATCTCGTTGTATACTATTAGTTGTTTACCATTTATCACTTATTTAACGGCACACAGAAACGTATAGACTGTGTAGAAAGGGACAACATGCTTACCCAGTCCTCCCTGTATCATCTCATTGTTTACCATCACTTGTGTGTTTATTTATCACTTTTTCAACGGGACACAGAGGCCTGGTGCTGGACCCTGAGATACCCGACCACTCCCAGTGTGGAAACGACTACGACTGCAGAGGTGCCACTAAATGTTGCTCCACCGGTGTTTGTTGTGGCAGAGTCTGTGTCCCTCCACAAACCAAACCTTATTAGTGGATGATTTTTATGTGTTGATTCCACAGTGGTATTTGTTTGTTAGCTTCCCAACCAACCACACTTGTAAAAGGCTTCATTATTTTCCAAAAGCTGAGTATCCACCCACATTCACAAAATCTATCCAACAGTTAGATAATAATGATCACAGCATATATATATAGTTTACTCACCAAATTCTTTAAATAATTCACCCCCATAAGTCATTTACACGGCGAAGATTTTTCCGTTTGCGTGCTTACAAACCACTACCAACCACTGTGGAATCGACCCCTATGTATGAAACTTGAAGGACCCTGTGATTGTGTATGAATATTATTGGAGGCTCCTGATTCCTCCAGACCATTGCCACGAAACACTCTTCATTCATATGGGTGGTGTTTCGTGGCAATATTTGAAGGACTCAACTCATCTCCAATTTTCTGACTTCATCACAGGGTTCCTTAAAGAATAAAATGTAATACCACGAACCAGGAATTATTGTTTTCATTATTAATATATATGTACCAAATTTTAAAGAATAAAATGTTAAAATCACTAACCAGGTATTATTATTATTATTATTTTTTCTTTTTTTCTTTTTTTATTTTTATTATTATTATTATTATTATTATTATTATTATTTAAGCATATGATGAGGCTACGGACTTGGGATTATTCTCGTTAGCCAGAGAGCAATAGGATAAGCCTCCCAGTTACAGGAATTTTGGTGTGTACTCAGCTTGGCTGAGGTGTACAGCCGTGGCTGATAGTGCTGGACCAGGCGTCACCAGGGTCCAAGGAGTGTTGGAGTATAACTGAACAGAGTTCGAAAAAGTGAGTCTTCTAAACCTCTCTCAACGTTGAGAATGGTTTGGAAAATTCACTTGTTCGAACTCTATTCAGTTGCTCACCAACACTCCTTGGACCCTGATCTCGGGCTTCGACTCAGTGGGCTATAAAGGAATTATGATGCGTGACTGTAGCACCGTCTGTGTGTGGCCTAGTGAATCATCGGTGGTGACTTCTTATTGAGTGCAAGTACTGTTATACATTTTATGTTACCGTGGCGTAACAATGTTTTGTGGAATAGTTTGGAGGAAACCATAGCCTTCCAATTTACCAACAAGAGAATTTCTTCTATCAATTAACTAAATACGTATCTATATTTAATTAATATCAATGCATTAATATCGTAAAAAATCAGGAATAGACGAAGAAAATATAAAAATAAACATATATTTAGCTAAGAAATAGTGAAAGTGATGTATTTTTCTGTAATTCATAGTACAGGTATATAATTTTGCAACCCTTTTATCGTCAAGTCGAGCCCTTATTGTTACCAAGTGATGTAGAAATTATAATTATATGATATACTAACATGCACGAGGTCAATAAATGCTTAATAAGTTTGTAATAAACCAATATTATATTCACAAACCAATACTTGTCTCCCATTCGTTAAACGCTAATAAATATCTATCAATTCGCGAATGTCAATGAATAATTCGGCAAATGAAACTATTATTATTATGTTATTGGAAAGAAAAAATTATAGGGAATTATTTGATACAAGACGAAATTCAATATAGATAATAATAATAATAATGTGTTGAACAAACCAAACGTGTACATAAAAATCCACGAAAAGTTGACGTCACTTCCGGTACAGTGACGTCGAGGGAGGGGGGGGGGGGTGGAGGTGTGTGGGGGGCTGGAGAAAGTTGCTAGATCTGGAGATTTTTCGTCAGTATGGGGAAATACTTGGGGAATTTGGGGTTATATGGGGAATTGTAACCAGATTCGTAAGTTGATTATATTTCACTATAGCAAGAACTTAGTAATTATATATAAGTGTAAATCAATATCAAAACATAACTAGATAATAATATACATAAATTAACAATTATGAACGTCTGTGTGTGCCATAAATTAAATAATAACATAAAATGAGGTATTTTTTGGACTGTATTTAAGGAATTGTTGGATACTTTGTGGGGGAAATGTTATGGTCAACTCAGCAACCGGGTTTTATGAGACGCTGTTCAGATTCTTATTTCGTATCCCATTTTGAGCCGAGAAAGACGGAAGGATGGAAGGAGGGAGGGAGGGAGGGATGTATGTGATGGAGGAAGGAGGGAAGAAAGGAGAGATAAGTGAGGGAAGGAAGGAGGGATAGAAAGATAGATGGAGGGAAGGAACGAGATATGGAGGAAGGAAGGATAGAGAGAGAAGGAAAAAGAGAGAGAGAGATTAGATAGATTTTATTTTTTCTTTGAATCTGCGTTTTTTATACTAGTTAGTTGTTTTAGTCCAAGTTTATAAATATTCCAGTAGAGTTTATTGAAATTCCCCTAGACTTTCTCATTTAAGGACCCTGTGATCGTGTATGAGAGAATTGGTGGTGGGTGGCTTTTGATTCCTCCTGACTATGCCACGAAACAAACAAGCTCCGCTCCATAATTATACAGTCTGCGTGTGCGTGTGTGTGTGTGTGTGTTTCGCGTCAATATTTGTAGGACTCATTCATTTACTTCAACTTTTCTGACTACATCACAGGGTCCATTAACATTTTCCCAAAGTACATTATTTTATTCCCTTCTCCCTCTATCTGTTTTTCCTCTTTATAGTATGTATACATACATTTTTTTATCATCCTTCTGTTGTCCTTCCTTCTCTTCGAGTTCTTCACACATTATCATAGTTCGTATTTAACCCATTTATTTCATGGGAGGAACTTCATTTTTTATTTATAATATTTCAAAGAATAGGGACATATATTGGTAGGTATTACAGTACTGTATTCTTTTTTATTAAGGTAGTGCGGGAGTAAGGGGACAGGCCTGGGGGGTTTAGGGGTGTGTGGGAGTAGGGGACAGGCTTGTGGGGTGCAGGAGTAGGGAGACAGGCTTGGGGGAGTTAGGGGACAGACTTTCTACCCACCCCAACCCCCTTCCCCCAAAGCCTGTCCCCTACTCCAGCACCCCATTAAGGTTGAATGTAGACCACCCTATGTAGGCCTGTAGAATGAGGGAATATAATTGGGATAACAAGAAAAAACAGAAGCTCCATGATATGCACTTTATTTCACATGTACATTTCCACTAACAATCAATCAATCGGTCATATTTTTTTCCTTATTACAGTACATACCCGCTGTTGTAAGCTCACCTCACTTTATTTATCATTGTTTTATTTAAGTATGGGGGGTTGGGGGGAGGAGATACAACAGTGTTTTTGGTAAATCTGGAACAACTCTATTCCTCCTCCACAAACTATTCCAAGCAACAACAACAACAGGCAGGCCACCACTATTAATAATTTTCTGTTAACTTGGGTGGAGAACTGTACTGCTTTCCTGGCATATAATTATTTATACTTTGGAGGAATCGAGGAACTCCTGTGTACCAAAAGTGTATGTATATATGTATGTATGTCTGTATTCTCCCATTTAATATTAACCTGTACAAAAAACTCTTCAGTCATCTTGTATGGTTTGATGGTAACAAAAATATAATAATAAAATTGGGGGGGTAATGTTTGTCTCGAGTCGAATAAATTGGAGCAGAGGAGGAGGAAAAGGGGTGAGATTGGGTATAGGGAGGAATAGGGTGAGGTGGAGAAAGGAATGGAGTAAGATGGAGAGGAATGGGGTGAGGGAGGAGAAAAAGGATGAGGTAGAGGGAGGAGAAAAGGGATGAGGTAGAGGGAGGAGAAAAGGGATGAGGGAGAGGGAGGAGAAAAGGGATGAGGTAGAGAGGTTGGTGAATTAAGAGGAAAGAAGAGAGCGAGCTGCAATGGTATGAGAGAACAGTCATGAGAGAGAGAGATGAAGAGGAGATTTGAAGTATTGATTGATAATAGGCAACAGCGAGGTCATATGGCGCCTGAATAAGGTGATCGAGAGGTGGGACAGTAAAAACAAAAAAGAAAAGAAGTGACAGTTGGAGAAGTGAAAGCCCCTCTTGGTGCTTTTCACAACTGCAATGGGAAGGCAAGGTCAGTTTATTACAAGGGGATTCACATTGAGGTAGTGTTTGTGTTAGTCAGTAAAGTGGTGGTGGTGTTAGGTGGGGAAGAAGGGTCTCGGGATGTCTTAAAGAGGGATGACGCGTTGGGTTGAAATGGGTTATGTAGGGTTAGGTATTGTACGTTAGGGTCGGGCAGGGTTGAAAAAACATCAGGTTAGGTAAGAATCAGATTGAATGAAAGATGAACAATTTTCATGTTGGCTTAATTAAACAAATCAGGTCAGATCAGGTAAGGGTAGTAGTACAGAAGGAATGAAAGATGGACAATGTTTTTTTAGTTTTAGGTATCATTAGCTAAGTAAGGGTAGAGGAATGTGAGAGCTGTCATATCTGTCATTTCATGTATTCTTATTTTCTGTTTCATTCATATGAGTTGAGGCCTTAGAGTACTGTGCATAGTATTTTTGGTTGAACAAGTTCATGATGACTTCTGGTATTTCTTACAGAAAGAATAATTTTCAAGATCATAAGCAAAGGAAAAACAGCTGTACAAGGATTTATCAATGGTAATACACAAATCAAAGCAAAAAGTAGCTTTTCTGTGTCTGCTCATATAATAATAAATTTATCATACATAATTATAATGGTAATACGTAATTTAAAAACTAGTGTATTGTTAAACTGTAATGCTCTGGCAAAGTCAAAATTGAAAACACCGTAGTTGAATGCACACGACTTAAGACAGCTTGCAGATATTTCAATCACTGCTGTCAATGTCATCTTTAGTCTTACAGGAGGAAACTTTTTGATTTCTTATACTAAAGACATCCTGTGTGGCAGGTTATAATTATCATAAATTACTTACATCTACTCAGTATGAAAACTGCACTTGATTATATATATATTTTTCTGCTCAGTTTCCTGTAGGATGAAACACACCTGAATAATAATAAACAAGCCATTCAAGGAACTTATTCAAAAATATTATCTTTGACTTCCTCAATTTATGAATATCTTTACTCCTTATCATTAAGGAGGCATATTTCAGCACTCAATAGCTCAGTGGAACATCAGTTGCGACACTACAACTGAACCCATGTCTTTTTAACATTGGCGCACAATTTTCCTACCACTCAGAAACATTATATTGCACAGAAAATACAGTTTGTTTGTAACTTGTAAAATTTCAGTACAGGAGTGGCATTGTGGGGTGAGGGTATGTGTGTGTGTGGGGGGAGTAGTGGAATAGAACTATGCACCTCCCATCACTGCCACTCTCTCCACTTCATATACTGTATGTGTGTTCAGCACATCAAAATTATATTACTATATATCTATGCAATTTCTGTGAGCCACTTGTTTCATGACAAGATGACATAAGTCAACTCAACTTGTTTAACTGTTCTCTTTCATTAAAGGTGAATACAAATATCAAGCTGGTCAGTGATAATATGTTTAAGGATTTATACACTATGAGATACAAGACAAGTGACAGGTACCATGAACATGTTGCATACAGTACAGTACATTACTCTGGGTTGAGTATGCAGGTAATACACTAATTAAAAGCATAAACATACTGGTGTGTATTGATTAAAATACACCAAATGCACCTGATATTTTAACTCTTCCCAGACATCTAGTACTATGTCTGTATGCTCTGAATCAAACACATTTTTAACTTTCTTTTATTTAAGTATCAATTAATTAACTTTGCTAATTTTTCCCCATCTTGTGCACATGTAATCTTTTATTGATCTGTAAGTTGCTGATTACAGACCTTGTCTTTTATACCACAATCTCCCCTGCTAGGAAGGGAACTTGGTTTTTTAGCTTTTTTTTTAGTACTTTCTCAGGCAGGAAGGATTTGGTATAGATATTTAATACAAGAATTATAAATGACTTAAGGTCAATAACAAAATCATATAAAATAACGGTGGAAAGTTATCTTTACAAGGAAGGAAGATTTAGTCAGGAATGGTGATGTCAAAGTATTCATCATATTTCTGAAGATAAGTTTCATTTTTCTGGACCACACTGTTTACCACACTGGTTTAACTTTAGATGTTATCAGATACTTAGATCACCATTTAATTACACTTTCCCTGCTCTCTCCTTCCAGGTAAGGCTTTCTTTCATCAACACAAAACTTGTAACAAATTGCAATGAATATGAACATGAGAGGCTGAATGACGAGAATGAATGTTTGTATACATGAGATGATGGCTGGGAGAAGATCCCTGGGGGACTCCTCACATGAATCTGCAGATATAGGAAAGCAAATTCCTTGTGCTCGGAATAACAGCTTATAAAATTAAACTGCTCTTCATCCACAGCAATGTTTATAGAACTATGTATGTATATTCACATATTTATACGAGGAGTCTGAGGGATGTCACGGAGGCACAGCGGGTTGTTGAAACATCACCTCGCTGCCAAAGGTTCAATTTAGCTCCTTACATCAACATGCTGTTTTGTTGCCAGGACTGTCCCAGACTTAAGACGTGCAGCTGCTGGAGGATTACAGGGCACAACACCAGAGTGATACTATGACAACAATGAGTGGCTTTATTATAAGGTTGAGGGCCAGTAGTTTAGTTGATGAATTTGGTGTCTGAAGTATTCCTCCAACAGTAACTGCCCCAAAACACAGCGCCTAAATTGAGGGAGTCCGATTTGTTGTTTAATTTTGAGGGAGTCAGTGGGCTCCAATTCACTGGTAACAATAAAGGCCCCATAACTGTATTGGGCCCTAGCCAGGAGTGTGGTGGAGAGGATAGGAGCTGTAAATCAGTATATAAACAGTTTCCTTTGTCTTTTTCTTCAGACTGAGAGTTCATCCACCCTCCAACTTGCTCTTCGAGAATTGGAACGGAGCAATTCTGGCCTGAGAATGGAGGAAGAAGGAAACCGATGGACGTGTGATAAATCCTTCAGCCAGAGAGGTCGTTGTGATTGTACATGTTCTGATCATACAGCTCGGCCTTGACCAGACGACCACCAAAGTACCGGCCATTGAGGGCCTCCTGGGCTGCTGCACTCTCTGTCAACAAAATGGTAATGTTAACAACACACAAAATGTTTGTACCACAGTGTACATACAATATCATTGATCAGTGATGGATTATGAAACCCCTGCCTGGGCCTCACACCTCACTGAGACTCATCTCAACACACAGAACAGAGCCCTAAACACAATCACAGGCTGCACACCTACACCATGAAACCAAAGTCCTCAAAATCGAGGATCATCTTGACATTAGAGGCACACAAACACTTGCTGCAACCTCCACAAACCCACACCATCCACTACATAGTAAAACACCCATACATGCCAAGAAACATCAAAACAACACCCAGTACACAAATACTATCATCTCTCGCACCCTACCCACCCCAAACCAATCTCCACAAACACATCCATACTCAAATCACTCATCAGTCCATCCAAACACTCAAAAACAACACCCAGATGCATGCAAGACCTCCTGACATCCACTCATCAGAATCCTCTTTCCCCGTGAGAATAGAGTCCACCTGGCCAGGCTGCGATGTGGACACCACCCAGCCCTTCTGACATATCAGAAGAAGCTGGATGGAGCCACTGTGGATGCCTGTCCGGGATGCAATACAGTACCCCATTTTATTAAACACATTATGGAATAAACCACATTCACCTACAACATAACATACACTCTCTGAGGGCACTGGGAAAGCCCAGTTCAGGCCATGAAAGCTTAAGGAACTCTGACAACAACACACAATATAGTACAATGAATACATCCAAGTGCAAGGTAACAGAGGCACCACTGTCTCTTGTTCAGACCATATCATGGATATGAATATAAACTGTTTTATTAGACAGTATAGAAACAAATTACATTACCTGACAATTATTTTACTCCAATAGTACATTAATTAAATCATAAACTCACCAGATGGGGTAGCAAACTCGACAAAGATCTTGACAAGGATTTCCGCATCGTCGTCTTCGCTCTGCCTCTCCTGGTAGATGATGACGTGTCGCACTGTGCCAAAGCGTCCACACTCCTCCGTGATCTCTTCCTGCAGTAGTTCGTCCACCTCCTCCGCCCCCACCATGTTACGCAGAATGACCACCGTGCTCTGAAACAGATGCATGTATTTACTTTGAGAACCAAGGAGATGTATGGAAAAAACTCAAGCTTGTACATATTTTTAGTGAATGCCTAGGAAAGAAATTAAACAGCCATAATTTCAGGATAAAGGATGGGGGTGATTAGAGAAACAAAAGCACAAAAATAATAATAAAAAAAAAAGGAAGGATTAATCAAAGTAAAAACTTCAGGGTCAAATGAAGGGATGGATGAGGAAGGTATAAACCAGGCTTTATGGGTTCGGGGTCAAAGGGAAGTGTTGAAACAAAAGGAGGAAAGAACAGTAGCTCTTGTTTTCAAGAGTAGAAAAGCATGGAAAATATAGGTTAATAATTGAGATGAATCTGAGAAGAAAAAGCACCCTGTTCTGGCAAATTAACCCCTAAAGGACCAGGGGTAGTATAAAAGTGTGTACTGCTAGGACCGGGGGTTTGGTGAAAATCACGCAAAATAGCTTGTTTTCGCATGCTTATTACTCTTAACCTACAATGAATGAGTGAATTATTTTAGTACCATTGGAACGAGCCACTCTTCCTCTTTTGATTGGTACCAATGGGAAGTCTGTAGGTTTAATGGTTAACGAGTTGAATGAGGTATTGTCGCCATATGCTGAGCGCTAGTGTTTGGGTGGGTGCGCTGACCGTGGCGAGGTAGTAGAAAATAGGGGTAGGCGCTCGTCGGCTAAGCCACTCACCATCACACTCGGACATAACAAGATCAATAATCACTCAATTTTACCCTAGAAAAAGCAGTGTGTACTCAGTCTGAGCATCCCATCCTACTATAAACCAGTGTAGCCAATGTCTGGAGTAAAAAAAATTTGGGAAAATTCCATAACCTTGTCAAATTTTAGCAACCCGGCATATGCTGGTCCTGGTCCTTTAGGGGTTATATAATATTACTGTATACATTAAATGTGTGAGATTATATTAACAATGCTACAATTTCTCATGATTACCCAAAACTTGTAGTTTCCACATCCACTTAAATTAATATGATTATCTATACAGGTGTATATACAAAGTAACATAACAGCACAAAGTAGATAACAAAAGATAAGCATCTAGTCATGTTCTGATGCTGGACCTTACCTCAGATTTCCTCATAAGCTTCTGCATAACCAGGTGTCTTGCAGACTGTCCCTTGATGGACATGGATTCTTGTTGTTGTAATGTCTGTGGTTCATTATCCTCCATCAACTTCTTGGCTAGTTCTTCCTGGTGTGTTGGTTTCCTGTCTTCGCCTAACCCTGCTGCTGTCCCAGACGCTGCTGCTGCAGCCGCTGCCGCCGCTGCTGCTACTGCTGTTGATGCTGCCGAGGCTGGGGTCCCTCCTGCAGCACTGGTGCCGGGGACTGGTAATGAGGTGATGATTTGAGGTGGAGGTATAGCAGCTCCTGGTGTAGGTAAACTGTTCACTACACCAACAGGAGGTACAGTGCCTCCTGACCCACCCAGGACACCCAAGCCTGGGGTCGACACATTGGGCAAGGTACTGGACAGGGAACCCACAGTGCCTACAGGGGGTACAGATCCAACAACACCCACCGGGGGCAGCTGAGAGACAGACCCCGGTGAGGAACTCAACCCCTGCACTAGACCCATAGCATTAGTGGCCAGGGCATCCATGGCTTGGATCTTGGCTGTAGCAGCTGCTGCAGCAACCGCAGCTGCTGTTGGCATTTGTGTTGGTGCAGACAATGGTCCCTGCAACGAGAAAATCTGCAACACCACAATACACAATTAGTTAACAAGTACACAAAACATGTAAAGCAGAGTAACCCTAGCATTCAAAAATTGATAATATTACTCTTTTACTGACATTTTTAATTAATTTTCTTGTAAAATTTGGATGTCTCGCACAAATGGCAGCTTATACTTCTACACTATGCTTAGACTTATGCCAGATAATCACAGGAAAACCTTCAACATCCTATGGCTGAAGATACCAATCAATCAATCCACCAACTCACATAGAAGGATCCTGGTGGTGTGATTGCCTTGCCCACTCTGAGGTATTGTCCGCCGAGGTCAAACAGGTTCATGGACGCGATGGCTTCCTGTGCAGACTGGGAGTTCTCATACTCGATGAAACCATAGCCCTTGTGTTTGCCTGGGGTCGTCCCTGGGGTCAACATGCACTGCTGACAAATAGAGTCAAGGGTATGAAAATTTTTATAATATTTTCCATTAATAGGGTTCTTTAGTGAGCTCGAGATGCCACCTGGTGGCCGGCCTGGTAATACAACCAGCCTAAAATCAGCGGACTTCCCCGAGTCCAGCTAGACTTAATTTTTATTCTTATTTACTAAACTAGCTACTTGTCAGAGTTGTGATGGTTACTATTAGGTTTACAAACAAAAATAAGGGTTGTACATTAGTTATGACGATATAAAGGAAAACTGTTGGCCAAATAAAAAAACAAAACAAATCGTCTTACAACACTCCATGTAATTCATAGTACTGCATCGATGCTGATTTATGGATAAAAAATACCCTCTTGTAAGGATATATAAGGCAAAAAGTCTAACAATGGTGTTATGATTGTAGTTTTTTATAAGTAGTGGTTAATAAGAGTGTTTTTAAATTTGTCATTCAAAATTTTCTTCAGCTAGTACTTCCCTGCCTGACATACGATGTATTCAATTTTCTTTGACTATCACTGGCACAGAAGGGGAGTCTGTCTCTGTGGACTGTGGAACATATGAGTTCTGTCCAAACGATATCGTACCGCATCAGGCAGCAAGCTTTTTATTTTCATATATACTGTAGTAATACTTGCATTCCTAGCATCTTATGATATTATTTTCACTATAATGAACTAAAAAAAAAAAAAAACATATACCATAATATCATTATGACGATTGTTTCTATGGAGAAAAAAACAAAAGAAAAAATCTCCTTTTGTTTGTTTCTTAAATATCTAGTCTCAGTATATCATTTTTATACCGTAGCTATGAGAAATATATGCGAATTATAAATAGCAATAAAAAAAATATATATATGAAAGTCCGCATGTATATATTTTTTACTAGTTCCAGGATGGTCACCAAGTGGCATCTCAAGCTCACTAAAGGACCCTATTCTTTTCCCCTTTCTACAGTACAACTAGCAGAGGATGAAACATTCCATTGACAAAAATATCAATCAGACATTTATGAAATGTTCAAGTCACAGTTTCTACATTTAGACTATCTATCTATCTATCTATAGCTCCCTCCGGGAACTCCCCCCAAGGGGGTGGCCACGGCAGAAAAATCTCCAGTCTTCCCTGTTCAAACACTCCCTCCTTACTCGGTCCAGCCCTCCCCTCCCCCTCATGTTTCTCTCCTTCGTATACTCTTCCACTCTGTTCTGCCATCTAACTGGTGGTCTGCCTCTCACACCATGTCCCACAACTTCACTTTCATACACCTTCTTTATAAACTCCTCACCTTTCATTCTCTCTACATGTCCAAACCACCTCAAAGTATTACGTTTCACTCTCTCAACCACTCCACACTCAATACCAATTGCCTTCTCACTCATACCACATCTCTTATACAAACTTTCATTACTTTCTCCATCCCACATAGTAAGTCCACATGCACCTCTCAAGTAACTCATTTCCACAGCACCTATTCTTGACTGATGAGCTCTACTCCATGTCCATGTCTCCGACACATATGTCAGTGTTCTTCTAGGACAATTTTTTTCTATTGCCAGATGTTAAAAAATTGTAATGGGGAGGAGCTCAAACCAAAATGAGTCGCACTTACCTTTATCTTGCCGAATGCCTCAAATACACTTTTAATATCAGTTTCTGACAAATCCTGGTGAACTGAGGCGATGTAGATGCGGTTGTAGTAGTTGGCTTCTTCCGTTATCTCATCTATCACAGTCTGGGCCTGTAGAGTGGAAATAGTATCGTAAACAAAGAGAAAGGTTTAGTCAGAGAGTGCAAATACTCCACTACTGGCTATGAAAAAAAAAAATAATAATAAAAAATTGAGAAACTGGCAACTATGGAAGTCATTACTAAAGACAAAACAAGACAAGAAGAACTGAACATATTGTACAATCACTTACAAAAGTATCAGTGTAAAGGAGGGGTCAGATGCATACCAAATATTATATATGAACAATTACTGATGTCAAACACAAACATTTTGGTGACTTTCATTCATGCTATGGTCCAATGTATATCATGCATAATGTATTAACTGTACACTGAGACTTTTGTGAGTGAGAGTACAGTACACCACAACCTGTTTATAATTATGTACAATCACTTCTAGCTGACTATGGTGAGTATATATGAATATATCTATTAGGCTAACCATTCAGCTAGAGGAGTTGCAGGGATTACAGTTAGCCGGCCAAGTTACCCAAGTGTCAATAGCAAACATCTAGCAAGTAATCATGTACAGTATAACAAGGGTGGACCATACAGGGTCAATTTAGTGTGTAAAAAGATATAAAAGTGTGAAACATGGCCACACGTTCCCTCGTCCTCGGATATCTGTCCTCCAACTCCCTGAAGTTTACATTTGACCAGAGGATGGAGGGACAATGTGAGTGTGTGATAACCTCCTGCTACTAACCAAGTGAAAACACCTCTGGATAAATTAATTTTTTGTGGCAGTTATTGGCCTCTCTAAGAAGTATGGGAACAGTACCGGTAATTGTTTACTGGAATGTTCTGCTAACTAATTTGACATTCAAATCTAGTTGTATGAGAGAAACTGTAATATCATACTGCACATGTATTCAGCACTATTTATTTCACTATTATGTTAAAAGCAATCATATTGGCAAAAGTCAACATTTAATTTTTCGTGGACATCTGACATTTCACAAAATAAACTTAACCGTTAATCGTTATATTTAGATGGCTAAAGATATTACTTTGGTTATATAGTTCACACACAGAAATACATAATCTAAGGCAGGTAAGCTAATCTTAAATATTAACAACCTTCAAACAAATATCTTGTCCACAATTGCCCCAATTTCCTACAGCGTGTGAATGTAGGTGTAGCCATGAAGTGAATTAAGTGAAGGTTTAAGCTGTGTGACTGTGTAGTACAAGCACAAATATGGTTAAAAAATAATGCAGCATTCCTGTGATTTGTGCTATCAGGAAAACAGTCTTGACTAAAATTTATATTTAATATCTGACAACTCATTTTGTACAGTGTCACAAGTCCATAAAGAAAAACAAACACAAACTTTTCTGAGTAATTACAGTATATAATGACACCAGCTGTGGGGGAGACAAAGATATAAGGCAACAGTTAGTAATTCTCAAAACTAGGTAATGTATTATGATGTACAGGTATGCGATTAATAGATCGTGTGCCAAGTGTGGGAGAACGGATGTGTGTAATGCCATAAAATAATGAAAAGCAACTAATTTGTGTTTGGTACCATACTGTATAAGCAGCACCTGTAGCAAGCTAATAAGGTGAGAGCAAGAAAGAAAGCAATGATACATCACCACAAATTATCATCATATGCCTAAGGGGACACATCTCTTGTGGTCTAATTAGAAAGCTACTCATTCCCTAAATTATGTGACAAATCAAATTCCCTACTCATATCCACAAGTCCTTAGTCTCTTGGCATAGTCTGGAGGAGTTAGTAACCCTCCAAATTGACAAGAAAGTGTGTAATGTTCTATAATTTATCCCAATGTTGTATTTAATCATTCACGTTGTATGGGTTTTGATTGTGAAACTTGGGGATTTATACCATCAGCAGCTAGTACACACAATTATCAGTCTGCCTCAGCTGTATTCTTACTCCCACAAATTATACGGAAGACACTATTGTTTCTATTTTTAACTAATGCAGTGTAGCATTAATCATGTGCAAAATAATAATCTGACCAGGGATCACATACCAACAAATGAACTACAGTAAATAAAGCAGAAATTAAACTTTATGACTATCACCAACCCATTGCTTTCCACCACACTGTAATGAACAACTGAGGAAAATAAACAGGAGGGCAAAAGAATCGGAGAATACAGTACATAGTAATTGAGTGGAAACCAAGCAAACACGATGTTAGTGAAGCCACCTGGGCAGGAAATGTAAACAAGGATGTGACACACCACAACTTCTATGGAGCATGACACCCACAGATGCCAGACAAGATGAGCCGAGTCCCTGAACAATTACAATAACAACAACTAGCTCTATGTTCTAAGTTCTACAGGAACATGTAGTACTGTAGTTTTCCCGGCTGATCTTTGGGGGGTCATGTAGTATACAGCTATTGGGACCATCTGATTTTACCAAACAATACATTACAAGAAAAATGCTAACAAGATTTAATATTTTGTGTTGTTTCATTGTACAATTTGGAAAAAATTATTGATTTTAATTTGCTAAAAGTATACAGGTATTATTTACTTTCTTAAGGGACAGGACACTTTTGCCTATACTTTATATGACAATAGTACTGAATTATTATTCTGCCTGGGGCCAAATGGCATTAAGTCACATGTATGGTATATGGTCCTTATATAAAACAAAACCTATCTTCAACTCATATGCCTGTCATTGTTCAGAATTACCTATCACAACTAAAACAATTTCACTGCCAACTACAGTATGTTTAACAAGGCAGTAGTGCATTATAAATCCTAGACAGAAAAAACTTACAGAAGTAACATAGTGGTTCATGTGTGTCCAAAGATAAGTGAGGATAATAATAATAATAATGTTACCTCTTTTTCATAAATGCTAACAACAAGTTTTAAAGGAATGACAAGTTGAAGAGGGACAGACGTGGAAGTGAAAGTGATCGACTCGGGAACTGCAACAGGAAATTGAGGACAGCATTACAGAGTGGTGTCTGTGACTTTAAACCTGTATCGCCAGTGTAAATAAATTATACAACAGACAGAAAATGCCCCAGTCAAAACTGAGAATGGTTCAATATAAACTGAGAGTAGGATGGCCTGCAGGAAATGAGAGGGAACATTAGAATTATCATGCAGGAGTCAACAAGGTGAGGGAAGAGTAATCAAGCAAACTTTACAGAGACAAAAACAAACGCATTCTTAAAAAGCGTAAAGCTGCATATGTGCTGGTATGTGTGTGTGTTCATGTACCTAGAGTAACTGCTGCCTTGTGAAAAGTTTCTTACAATAGTTCACTGCTACATTATTAAAAGTTTACCATGATAATATCCTTCTAGACTCAGGGCTATCTATGATGGGTTGGAGTGGGTACATAAAGGAGTGCTTGTGGTAAATTTGGCAAGAATTAAGAACCCTGTGATTGTGTATGAGATCTGGAGCCTTCTCATTCCTCCTGACTATGCCATGAAACAAACTCCTTCAATATAAGCAGGGCAATATTTAAAGGACTTATTTACCAATAATTTCAGACTACATCACTATTTCCTTGTCGTGTCTTTCCCACTAGATAAAGATCTGCTGCTCCCAGACTGTATTCCCATAATTACTGTGTGCACTGGGATTGTGTGGGAAAAACTGCTAGGTTATGATGGGAACTACTTGACTGAAGTACTTTTCCAGAAGCCTAACTGGAACTTGATCAACTGAGGTCTCGAAGTGGAAGTTTCAGGCAATAAACACTGTGCTACCACCAGTGTCTTTTAAAGGCTACTAATGCTTGAGGTTTTGGGGAGGCTTCTGCCCTTCAACTAGCTAATACAAGGAACTTTCCAACATGTCTCGCGAGATGTAAATGTCCGTGGATGAGATGAAGATCGGTATAAACAAATATTTACATTATCTTCTATATCCTTCCTTATTCAGCATATTCTAACTTAATTGCCTTACACCCTCCACTATACTCAAAGACACACCACCAACACCATGACAAGCAAGTGGTAATGACTGTTCCTTAAAGTCTTGTGGTATCTAACCCAACCATTCAACCTTCCCTGACCTTGGCCTACTCATATCTACCTTGAGTGTAAATTTAAAACCCTCTGATGACAGTCCTGTGCAAAATGCAGTATTTCACAATCCAAAGAGAACTGTGTGGAAAAAAATAAACTAAGCATTGCACACACCCTTAACAAGGCATCTGGCTGACATGACATCTTCAACAGAAAACTTTTGCTCACTTCAACCACAAGTATAACCATCACACTGGACAAGAACATGGATTAGAAAACTCATAATAAAATAAAAAAATTCTTAGCCACAACAAGCAGCTCTAGGACAGAATTTGTCATTGACTCACTCATTGTCTGAATTGAGATATGCATGATTTGATCAATTTTGTGCAGCTACATAGTCTGTGCTTGAACACTTACAATGACTTCACTATAATATACAATTTTCTCTCTGGACATTTTTTTCTCCAAAAAACTACTTAAAAAGGCAGTTACATACTTTTGTAATTGGCTTGTCAGGATCAACATTTAAGTTTTGCAAAAAGCTGCAGCAGCAGTATTGCATTTAAATTATTAACTTTTCAAACTCTCCCCTTAAAAATATGGGAGTTATTGAACAAAAATAAAATTTCTGATAAAAAGCTTGGCTTTAAATTTTAAGATAAATTATTAAATTAATACTAATAATAAATTTGACAATAATGATGTTTCCAAATCAAATACACTTGAAAGGTTTTTAAAATTATGACAAAGCATGAAGACTTCACAATATCTTTTTTCCAACAAGATATCAAGTGTTGATCCAGACGACCTCCTTTAGGGGCCTCGGCACACTGTGCATGTACGACAGAGAGCCTGACAATATCTTTGTAAACAAGGCGCTGGTAATACTTGCAGTGTGGTCGGGCTGGGTCATGGAATGGTGCCTCAGAAGTGCGACATCACAGGCACTCAGGCCCTGTGCTGTCGACCATTTCTGTCAAACGGCAAGCAAGCGATCTGTCAATCCTTCCGCCCATCTATCGACACCCCCAACCCCAACCCCCGTGTGCAAGCATTGTGCCAGACATAATCAACAACTGCAGTGTACGGGTGCATGACCAGTCACACAAGCACTTGCACAGGAACAGTACCCTCACCAAGCAGACACTTTTCAGATAAATGGGCCACATTAGATAAGAAACATCATGGGCGAGGTGATGACAACTACCAGTATGACTTTAATTTAACATAATGTCAATGAAGTCATTGTATAGGTCAGTGTCATAGCCTTGCCCGAGTACTTTCTTACATATTGTATAGCCTTAACTTTGACTACGTAATTAATACAGTATAATTTCTTAGCATGATTATCCAGTTACATGAGAGCAGAGAACAAACACTCTGAGCCCTCACAGCAACAACTGTAACACAAAAGCACTGGATATTTTATATGAATTTGTTCTTGTGTCTGCTCTGAATGGTACTGGTGCAAGTCACTTCAACAAAAAGAATAAAAAAGGTCTTTAAATTTTAAGATGAGCTCTGGGATGCCGGAGTTTTGGCCTCAATGCACCAATCACACACTCCTTACAAGAAATGGGTAGACAGATATACAAGCAAATAATAAATACTTCCAGCTTAGGTTAGGCAGATTTAAGAAACAAGAATAGAGAGGGTGGGGAAAATGGTTATTATCTTCCTAAACACATGCACTTTGTATTACCAGTAAAGAAACTCTTCTACTGATAAGAAGGGTATATACTGTACATACTAGCTGAAGTAAAATGTCTAAAAATATAAACATAGTGTAACAACAAAATATGTCTACTATTGTATAAATGTGCAAGCCTGGATTCCTAGACTCTCTGGCTTTCCCCCGGTCACTCTGGGCCGTGTGCAATAAAGTTATGGTCTGGGTGAAGAAGACTGGTATGATGGCTCCATGAAACATCACATCAGTCATCATCTGTCACATTTCTCGAACACAGCCCTTCGAGAAACCTAATAGGACAAAACTCTGGTTCATGTCTGTTTGTCTCAAGAGAGTATATTCCCATTTCAGTTCAGTTATACATAATGCTTTTAACCATCTACGTGTGGTGGCTATAAAATCAAAGCCTTTATACTGATTTCCCGTCAGAGTAATGTTTGGGTGGTTAAATACCAATAGCCTCCCACAGTAAGTAAATTAATTGATCTCTAATAACATATTTCTGATGCTACAGCAAGAAGGGGAACATTATTTTTTGCATCAAAATGGGAAAAGGTAGCTGGACATTTTCTTTTACTCAAAAATGCAATAGGCAGGCATTTAATTAATAAGGAAATATAATACTCATGAAAGAGATTTTATAGATATCTGCCTCAACATTTACAGTATATTAAAACAGACAATAGGAGAGGTAAACCGGCTTATAACAGTTAGACAAGTCATACAGAAATATGGTGTTGAGATGTTTATGTTGGCAAGAAAGCAGTGCTGCAGTCTTATATGAAATGTACGATACATTATCATCGCATGGGTTCGATCACTATCTCTCTGTGCATGAACCTGGAGAATCAGTCTGGTGAAAGTAAAGCAACAGTTACTCTGATGACTTCTATCAGGAAGCTCTCAGCATCTGTTGCTTTGGATTTACCAGACACATTTTCAAGATCCAAGCAAGGACACAAAAGTAGTAGAATCAACCAAACTTCTGTGCTCTGTGTTACATAACTGGGCAACGAGGATGAACTTCTAATTAAAAGCTGCCATGCTATATAGTGTGGTATTATAAAATTACCATTCTTAAACTGCCAGTGCTAGAACATGAAAAACCCATGATATAAAAAACTTAGATGTATATTACTGCTAGACAACTGTATGGGAAACTTTGCAAAAGAACTAATGTTTCCTGATGTTACAGGAATATATCATTGGGACGACAGAGCAATCCCAAATCTATGATGATAGTGTACAATTAACAACAGTTTAATATATCCTAGCGGACTCTTTCCACAACCAATCATTGCTGGCTAGTATGATATCAGCTATAGAAAGCCTATGCAGATTCAGTATAATTTAAGATACTGTAAAATATGATGGGCTTCAGACACCAGCCAAAATAGTATAATTTATGGTTTCACAACCATAACAAGTAACTTATTGTACTTCTTTGATAGGTCCTCATTCTGGAATCCGAGAGTGACATGGACTGATTCGTTATGTTTATTTGCTAAGTAATTGGATTTTCTAAATACAACCATGATCCACTCATTTTCACCATAGTTTCCACCCCTCTACTTTTTGCAGTCCAAAAGATTATTTCCAATTAATAGCCATATCTGACTAGGTAAAAATATATATAATTCTCATGCTTTGAGGCATAAGTCTACATCAAACTGTAAAACTTGTGGAAAACCAGCCCTCGTGGCTCATTAGGTTACCAGCTATGTGAACTTAGAAATACATGACAATAAATTTCAAGCTACTAGACACAGGCACCTTGTTTGTCTTTCCAGTCTGTATTTTCTGTGTAATTATGTTCTCACTTCCCTGATCACTTCTGGAAACAACTGACTTCCCAAACTTGTCTGTTTACTATACACACACAAAAGTTATAACTGAAATATGAGGTTTTTATACTCTGACATAACATAGACCATGATATACAATCTATCAGAAGTTGATTGATGCCTCATTTAATTATGGTACATTCTGTACAGTAAAAAACTATTTTATAGAATCAGAGATACTGTAGGTCAAGGATGCCAAATGTTTTAAGAAATGTCACAGAAATTATTAGTGTAATCCTGTACAGTTGCAAACACAGCAATAACATTTCCAAAACTATGTATGGATAAAACAGAATGCATTCAAATTTTTTTTTCCATCCAGTATCAGAGAAATGAGTTGCTGAAGTAGTGAAAATATAACTAAAGTCTACACTTAACAAAAAAAGTCTCAAACACAAAGCAGGATAACTATCACAAACTAAAATATAATTTCTTCTACAATTAATGAGAAAAAAGCAACAATTAAACTCTGAGTTGAAGTTGGAGGAGGAAGAGGAGGAGGATGTGGTGCCCGAAAAATAAAGTAAGGAACAGCACACACTGATGGAAGAACATAAAAAATGAGATAGAAGAAGAGCTGAAATTAATAATCTAGGGACCAAAGAAGCATTAAACCCATTGGAGGGTACTATGATTTTGTCAGCAAATTAAAGGCAACCAAATCCTCAAAGCTGTGCCATAAAACAGATCAATCACTTGTAGTGTACATTTGAAAATAGCTTGTTTCCTGTCCCAATTTGGAGGACTTAGTATCCCTCAAGTTGCAAATAAATTCTTTTGTCCCTTTAGACCTAGGGAAAATAAGTCTACAGTAACACATTGAGCTCTGGTTGATTGGAGTACTACTGAGTCACATAAAAAAGCCAGTGCTTATTCTATTAGTAAAAAACTGAGGTCAAACAGCCAAAAGGTAGGCAGGTGGGGAAACTCGTTCACTATTTCTCGTTATTACAAATTAATTGCAGCACTGAAATATCACTTAATATCTACATCCTTGAAAAGACATTTTGGGTAACCAACTACAAGTACCAGTATGTATGTATATCTATATACAGTATATGGGACAAGGTACCTACCTATCTATATTTCAAGTCCTGCTATTAAAACCTTGATTCCACTTTAGGAGTAACAAAAAGTAAACCAAAAAATATAGAGAACCAAATAGGATATATAGCAAGTTACAAACAGTAAAAAGTGTGCATGATAAGTAAGAAATAGTAGACTTAGAATGATAAGGAAGGTTATCTGCTCATAGGTGGAGTCAAGTGGAGGAAGGGGCATCTGTCGGTACAATATAAAAAGAGTCATAGAGGAGAATTGTGAAATGATGGCAGAGTGGGTTAAAGCTTTGGTGAAAAGAATGATGCAAGTAACATAAATTTGTTTTCTGGGTAAAACGTCCTTATACTCAAAAAGTGGATTATTTTCTTAAATGTTTTTCACACTCTGTGTCAGTATACTAAATAAATTATGAGATATAGTGGCATAAATATAAAATCAAATACCTCCCAGACATTGTTAACCTCCACAATGACCAACATAATTATCAAACACACAGACATTTCAAATAAATGCATAATTCCCAAGTCAATCACTATCAGTTCTACTATCTCTCCTTCCTATGTTCTTTGTTTAAAGCTCACTAACCCTCCTCTCTATCTCCTCTTCTGGTGGCATATGACCCTATATAATCTGTGGTGTCATTAGCTTCCTTTCCAATAAACAATAATAACATTTTTTAGGCAACGAAGGGCTGGATGACACAGACAGACTTTCAAAAAGAGGCACAACCCTAGGACGAGACAGGGAGGGAAATGATCAAATGAGAGAGATGCACAAGTAACACTGCAAAAGTTGAACACTTTGCCAGGCGTTTCAAAAATATGAATACAATACCAAAAAAGTTGCCTTTGTTCTTAAGAGAATGCACATTTTTCTATCTATCAACTGGTCCTCAATGCCCCTTATCATGTTAATCAGCCTTTACATACAGGCAGTTACACTATTACACAATTGACTAATTTCCCATAAAGTACATGTGACATTAATACCAGTATAAGACAATTTTCCCAAAGGGTTCATGTTTTTCAAGCAAAATCTAGATGCATTTCCTACCCTTCCCTTTCTTGAGTATTTGAATGCCAGATTCACCTCTCTTACTGTCATTCAAATAATAAATCTTGTAATACCATTATAGTGTTATATATCCCATTATTATGAAAGTGTGTTAAGATTTATGAAATCCTTTTACAACTGCCTTGGCATAAAACATTAAGCCACAAAAAATTCAGTCAGGTTCTGTTTTCTTAAGTAGCAATAAAATTAATTCATGTTACTCATGACAAAAGGTAATCATTTATATGCTACATAGCTTGGTACACAAGGCCAAACAAACTGAACATGTAATTTACAACCAGGCTCTGAAGAAGAATACACTGTGTTGGATATAATCAGTGTGTTGTGAAGGTGACAATATATCCCAATACTGTACTAGTGAATGTTAACCCTAGCAACAATAACATAGCCCAAATGCATGTACTCAAGATGGGAAAGTAAAAAATACAATAAAATTTGGCAACAATATTAAAGCATACACCTTAAAAAATTATAAGTAAATTACTGGTACTGTAAAATTTATACAATGAAATATTATGATGGCACTATATAACTCTTATAAATAATATAAAGAAAATTAGCAGAAAAACTAAACAAATAGAAAGGATGGTAGTAATGAATGAGAAGAAATTGGTGTGTGTGTGTGTGTGTATGTGTGAGCGTGATTGTATATGTGTGTGTGTGTGCGAGTAGCATGGGGTACCAACCTGGGGCATATTTGAGGGTCGTCCAACCTTGATGTTACGTCCACCAATCATGACTCCGTTCATCTGTTCCAGGGCCAGCTGGGCTGCCTCGGGCATCTCATATTCCACGAATGCAAACCTGTGGTTGTGGGCGATGCATATAAAAGTAACTGCAATGATGGTGGAGCAATAGTACAGAAAGCAACAGCATAGGGGAGCAGCACAGGATAGACAACAGGTGTATACAGCCTCAATATAGATGATGGTTATATTGGACAACAGTGTAGTAAAGACCACTGATCCCACACTAGTGGTCTGCCTCATACATGAAAATGATATAATTTGAAGTGTAATATTCAAAACACCATTTAAGGTAAGTTCAAAATGTCTTTGGTTTTATTATGATGCTAGTTTTAAATTACCCTTTACATGTAGTGTTTTGTATAAGGATGAGGCTTCCTCAGTCTATCTCAATGCCAAAATAAGTACGGTAATGCATCACTAGGACAGACAAAAGTTATGTGGAGCCAAAATGCATGATGATGAGGCAACACAACACAGAAAATGTTATACTGATCCAACAGGGGAACACACCCTAAAATGAATGTCCAGTAAACAAAGAAATACAGAATAAAATTCTGTACACAAATATCCTTACAATGGGTATGTACTGTGAATCAAAGTCTGTTTCACTTACCAAAGTGCAAACTAAGAATAAATGCCTCAATAGAATAATAATCCAGCTAAATTCAGTCAATGAAAAATGCATGAATAAACTATAATTATAAACTTTAGTTCGTACCCTTTGTGTTTCTGAGTGACAGGGTCCCAGGACATGTTGATGGATTTGATGGGACCAAAGGGTACAAAGGCCTGGCGGATGGTGTCTTCCTTGAGTTCAAAGCTGATGCTGCCTACATACACTCGACACATGAGTACCAGCGCTTGGTGACGCTGCAGTGACTTGGCTTGCTGCGAAGTATGAAGAAGAGTTAAATCAGGCAGTTTTCATGAAGAACCTTAAAAATCTTAAGTATATTTTTATAGATATCTAAGAAATTTTAAACAAACTTCATACCATACTATACTTCTAAGAAAACTAACAGACATACGGATGGGTTTAACTGACTGTCTTCAATAATTACCTTCTTTTGTTTGTGTTGACAACTTTCACATTGTTGAATACAAGTACATTTACAGATACTCATAAACCTACTAAAACCGTTCCTCCTCCAGTCCTATCACCTCTGTCCAGGATCCATATATAACCAACCAGGACTCTGTAGATTGTCTGTCAGTGACTTGATAAAGCTTAAATGAGTGAAACACAGCTATCATTATAGAACGGTTACTCTCTCATATTGTGTATTTGTTTCTCCTGGAATAATTACTACATAAGGAGGACTGGGAGGGAAAAGGTTCAAGTTCAATGAAATATCACTGTAGTGAGAAAATACAGTCATAAAAAATCCTCTTACAAATAGAGCTGAAATTCCATATGCTTTAAAAATTGGATTGGATTTAACCCTGAGAAAAAAGCAGAGTTATCCAACAAAGCACAATAATTATTATACTTTTTATAGGCAAATCCTCAATAGACCAAAGGATCAAATCATTTCAATTAGTGATTATCACACCAGGTGTCATTGCAGTATCTTTAGATTAATTAAGGGAAGAAACTTGATGGATAATTGGAAATCAAGTGAATCCTCCAAATTATGGCATGAAACAGATCCCCTATTAGTAACATTGAAATGATTTGTTTCCTAGGATAGTTTAGACTTTAGAGGAGGATGTAAACCTTCAATTTACTTATCTTATATGAAGGCTCCTGTTCTTCAAGAGATTAATTACATCATAATTTTACAAAACTGAGTCAAATTAAACTGAACACAGCTGAGCCATCACAACTGGGATAATCACACTGAATGACTATGAATAAAACCAAGATAAACAAACAGTGTAATGCCAATGTCTAAGGAAAGCAGTCTGATGATGAACCATTTATCTATCACTGTAAGTTTTAAACTCATTTACAGGGATAATTGTAAATATAAAGGTTCATTCATTCCACTTCGAATTGTTGGATGATGATGATGTTATGAGAAAAATATGGTCCATTTTAAATCATCAAGACTGAATTGCTCCATTTAAGTTTAAATACCATTCCAGCAATTAATAAGTGAGCTTAGAAAATCAAAATGGCAATGGGGGTGGGTTATGTGACACGGAGTCACAAGGAGTGGCAAAATAGGTTTAGGTAGAAATAATACCTTGGTCTAGTATAGAACATTGGGTCGATAGAAGACATCATTTTATGTAAAATCGTTCTATGTTGTGATATACATAACCTATGGGGAAAATTACAATTGGTCGATCAATCACCAAAATTGTCCCTGAAATTAACATAAAATACTTCTCCTTTTTCTTTCCGAGAAATAACTTCCTTCTTTATATCGAAGGATATGGCCTTCCATTTTGTAAATGCACGACCTGGCATGACTAAGTGTTGAAGCTGGTGGTTAACTCGTAATGACTAAAAACAAGCGAGTCACACACAATGCAGGCTAGGGTGAATGGAGACTGAGGGTAGGGAAGGAGCGTGAGAAGTTGCGGGAACACACTCCCCCACACGCCAGTGATATAATTTCCTGGCACGTTCATTATGATTTCGCTCGCTTTGTATAAGAACTCCTCGGATTTGCTTCACTTATTTTCATCACCCGTTCTATACGGATGCAATCTTTTGTAAAAATATTTTGGCCGCTCGTTCTATGTGAAGACGTTCTATATGAGACCAAGATGTATGTTCACAAAAACCTGAGGGCAAAAGTTAAAACAAGAAAGTTTAGAAAGAGGCTTTACAAGTATAATTTCCACAGTGCAAAAGTTAGGTCAAGGTATATGAAAGCAGCTACGAATGAGTAAAAAGTGAGAAAGATGTAAGAGAGGAGCTGAGAAGAGTATGAGAGCTCAAAAAGATGTTTTGGGTGGGTTAGGAGGCGTGAAAGTGTGAAGTGGACTGCAAAGGTTGAGAGGTGAGGTAAAAAGCTGAAAGCTTTGATTTATAAGCATTAATAGGTAAGCTAGAAACTATAAGATGTGCACTAGAAATGTGTGGAAACAGAGACTTGTAAGAAATATTTACACTTAGCAAGAGTTGGGTTAGGAAGGCGATGCTGACCTGCTGCTGGTGTGCTAGTGTTTGTTTCATGAGAACAAGTCTGATGGATTGTTCCATGGCATATTTCTTGGCTCGTGCTACAGTATCCTTCTGGTCCGAGGAGAGCCGTGGTAGCGACTGGCCCAGCAGGTGAACCAAGTCATCCTTCTTCCCGCCCGGCCCTGTTAAAGTAAACAACAATAATTTCTCCCATAATGAATTTTTTTTTCAGATATTCATCATCAATACCTCATATCTCTTCATGGGGCCAGAGGCTCCAGGGCTAAAGAGATGAAAAAATTACAATATACACTGCATATAACCCTGAGAAATAGGTCAAACACATGCATTTACTCCCCCTTTCTAGAACACAAAGTTGGAGCTCTACCACAACAAGACTATTATCAAAGTACTTTCATTCAGCCTCAGTGAGAAGTACCATTACATGACTGTCAAGTTAATATAAGGTTACAAGCCATAATATTCACTAAGAGGTATGTACCTATATACCTGTACATGTATACTTCTATTACATAGCCACACTACCATTATAGAGTACATGACTGAACTAATAATAGGAGGAAGTTTAATTTTATATATCTTAGTAACTGTGACCTATCATTACAATAAGAAAACTGGTATGGGATCAACTGGCAGATTCCAAACAAGACAAGCAACTACAATGCTAGAACCAGTCAACATATCCAGGCCAGGAAGCATTAAATGTGCTACACAGCATGATTATCCCCATTTTGTATTATGTACAAGATTAAGCAAACCATACAATCTCAGTATTATTACAAGAGGGTTAGGGTATCTGTGGATATATGGAAAGCTTTTGATATGACTGATTCCTCAAAAACAACCAACAAAATGGACTCCCCAAGTAACTAAGTATTGGTGTTGTTTAGGGCTGTGGCATAGAGAAATCAAACATCCACACATTACCGATATCACAGGGCCTTGAAATTTCATAACAAAAACTCTTGAGGATGAGTGACTCACCGAGGATGAGGGTGCCGCTCTGGTCGACATCTCGTGGGGGCGTGCGTTGGCGAGGAGGGCTCGCTGGGGTTCCCTCTGTTGAGATGACAAGTATTAGTGAGGACTCTAGAACCACACACCACCCTCACACGTAGCCAAGGGAAGGTTAAGGAGTGGGTAGGGATCCTGTCTATACCAACAGGAGTGGGTGGGAGGATGATGGCCACAGGTGCCAATTGAGCACTTATTCTATGGACATCAGTGCAAATGCAATCCCCAAGTTTGTAAGAACATTCTCAGGAAATGGGAATGTATATTGATGGTTCTCATACGTACATACGGTCATCGTAAGTTCTAATGCCCCCAAAAGTATTCACAAACATAGGATTTTACACTGCCCATAGATAAAATACACTGAACAGGCAACTGTGAACAGGATTCGAGCTGTGAGGTTATAGGCTTATGACAAATGTCCAACTGCACTGGATGGTTATAGCACATGAAGGAGCTTGGAAGAGGACAAGCATGATGTACAATGATGATATTAAGGTCATGGCTAGGATGTACAGGAGAGTTTAAGTGTGGGCAAAGAATTTTATGGGGCTAAGTCATGGATATGTGAAAAAGAGAAATAGTTCTGATGACTGCAAAACATCCTTGAAACAAAGTGAACCGAGTACAGAGATGAGACTGATATGACTGAGATAATTTGATTTATTTGATTTGTCAAGTGGAGAGGAGAGATGAGGGAGTGAAGAAGAGAGGAGGGCAGTTGACCAGCCACTCGTCAGGCGGGCTAAGAAAGGAGTGGAGGAAATGTATAAGAACGATCTGACAACACTAAGAACTGATGAGAGAGATGATGGTTAAGGTTGGTTGGTTGTTCTGCTAAACATCCAACCTCGTAATTATGAGAAAATCTAATGTTAAACAGATATGATGATGGATATGGGATAGTTCATGAATGAGATTTATTTCTGGCAGTCAAGAGTTTAATGTGAATGGTGAAGGTGAATTTGCTCAAGAGGGTTAGGCAATGACAGTGATTATTACCACAGCTCCACAGACATCACATGGAGTTATCTGCATTGCCTAACTCCACAAATTTTTGTATACAGCTCTCAAATATATGCTTCAGTACAGAACTCAAACGCAGTTGGGGAATTTTTTGTGTCACTTCTTCCATTAACTTTCAAATCTGTGGAATGCATGGCTTACAACTTTAAACCAGATACCACATAGAGTAATTATACAAAAATGGAATTGCCTTCTACAATGATTATGGGCTTGCACCTTCATCTGATGGTCTGGCAGTGGAGGAAAAGCTGACATGGTGATAGTCTCAATGTTCGTTGAGGGTCTGGGACCGAGGTTCGTATACAGTAAAGTTATGGGTTAGGTAATAATGACAACTGGTTAAATGGCTCCATATTACCACTATGATGCCACTGTACTCATCACTGTCATTCAGAAACCCATCACCTTTCTGTCATACATCCCTGATGAAGAGGGATTATGGGGGCAGGTTGGTGTCTCTCACAACACACATCCAACAATGGTAGAAGGCCATGTACCCAAAAATGTTCTTTACACCATAAGTAACTATTGGATGTATAGCATGGTACCCATTCCTTTCTCAAAAGTCACTGTATGCCAAAAGCTTATATCTAATACTTGAGGAGCTGCCCAGTCAGAATATAAAGGATATTGTATCATCCAATAACATGTACAGTACTACAGAATGCCATGACCTGGATCCTCCCGAACCCCACTTGACATCAACGCATATACTGTACACGTGTACATACATACATTCATTCACTCGCACCAGACACTCATTCAAGGATGGCTACGTGCGGCGGGTCGTGCTGTAGTGGCCAGGAGGGGGGGAAATGTATAATATCTGAACATAGCAAAGAGAGAAATCGGGGACGAGAGAACGAGAACAATAATAATAATAATAATAATAATAATAAAAAGACATTAGGAACATCAGTAACATTCTTCTACAGGAGTAATGAAGCAAACTCCACACCTATACCAATATTCCAGCCAACTAGGGTGTCTTTTGGCACACTTGAAGCAAATGACCATATAGGAATGAAGAAAAATGCTTAAACATGACTTAAAACTGCATCTCATCAAATCTACCTACAAAAATAAGCCAAAACAAGGAACAAAACTGGCAAAATGTATGTAGCCGAGACAACGTGAAATCATGAGGTTCCTTTACATGAAGACTGAGGGACGGTGCCAAAAGACGAACCCTAGCCGTGCGCCGGCCTACTTAGTGCACCACAGCTTTTTAGAACCATTACCACTGCTCTTGGGGGAAGGCTACATTGCGACAAAAAGCAGAGCCCCCACAGTAATAGGTCCGGGCGAACCATCCGGTGGTCTCTACCTCAGTGCTGCAGTGGCCGTTATTACTGCCCCCACCTTACACCATGAAACGACAAAGAAAAAAAGAACAGGCATATCACATATTCACATAAAAAAAAGAGAGAAACAGGTAGGAAGGGTTAACGAGGCCGGCTGTTTTGGCACCCCTGGTGGTTGTTGTTAGGGTGAGTTGGGGGAGGGACGGGGGACGGGAGGCTGAGTGATGGATGGATGGATGAATGAATGAAAGAGTGTCCTGTAAAAATGTGACAGCAGGCAGATGAGGTACAGGTACATTAAGAACAGGTATAATAGAATGAGTTAAGTTGCTATTTTAGGATAACTAGAGAGACAGAGAAGCTGGAAGAAAAAGAAGCCAGCAAACAGATAATGAAGTGAGGAGAAGGCGGGTGATCAATGAATGAATGAAAGGAGAGCAATGAGTGACGGAAAGGCGAGTGACAGATGAATGACATGAGAGGGTGGGACAGGGGGCACCTTGGCCTCTCTGCAGATGTGTCTTGACAAGCAACACACTGGGGAGGTGGGCCAGGAGCAGTAGAGTGTGGGGAGGTCTGGCGATCTGTTCCCTGCAAAGAGGAGAAGATAAAAACCCTCTTCACATTCCCAGGATTGTTCAGGCGTCACGCACACACACGCAACGCACCCACCCACAACTCGCACACTCGGGCCGGGTGGTGACTAAAGCACGTGACCCAAAGGCGGCATTTCATTGTATGGAATAGACAGGAATAATATCAAAACATCTAGGGTATATTTCAGATGTGGAGTTTTTCACAGTTGTGTTTTTATAAAAAGGCTTATTCAAAGCTCAAAGGGGAGAATGGTTGTTGAAAGCTAAGTTCTTATCACTAACTACATCGAGGCGTCAAAATTGCAAGTTTTTCCCTAATCCTGCCTGACACTCTGTGGGTGAGACCGTGCGCCCCTGTACCCGAGCGCCGTGACCTGCAAAGATAACAAAACAAACAGGAGGCAAAAATTACCATCACAAAGCAAAACACAAAGAGTGGGCAAACAATAAAACAAGTTTGCTTTGTGAGGTACAATTCTAACAACTCTTCATCTCTTACTCAACAAACTTGCAATGATCAAACTTGCTTTGCTCTTATGTTTTGGTTGTTTACAGATTTCTAATTAACAAGTGGCAATCTGATCTCAAGTAGTATATAAGTCTGAATGGATTATGGTCATGATGGCTTAAGTCTGCCCTATAACGACGATATGCATTTATAAAAAGAGGAACATTTCGCTGCTAAATACAGCACATAAATGTATATAATAATTTTTTTTTGGTGGTATCTGGTGGGCGGCATTTGGATGATCTGCTTCGGTCAAAAGGACGGAACGATTCTTAGAGTCGGGCCAACCTGTGAAAACGACAAGAAGAGAGAAGAAGACACAACATTAGTGAGGCAACCGTGTAGGGGCGGCCGAGAGTGTTACCCAACCTCCCTAGCCATACTCTACTATCATTATTAGTATCCTTCATCATTAACCCAGTTTTCTCTAACCATACTATAGTGCATTTTCATTTTACCAGGTGGAAAATGCATGTGCTCCATTTTAGTTGATAAATAATGTACAGAGCTTACTAAGACTTTAGTTTTCTTCTCTTCTATTTTTTTTTTTTTTTGTGTGTGTGTAAGGTAAAACTAAAGTATGAATTAAACAAGGAATTTTATAGGTCTAAAATCCATGTTTGAATCAACTGTAAACATTAGGTGTAAATTGTCTGTGTTGTATTACATGTAGCCGAAAAGTTATGGTGTTGGACAAGGGAGCCAGTGCATCTTCACCAAAGTAATACAAATTAAAATGCAGTATAGATATCCCCAAACTACTTTTCTAACCTCTTTGTTGGTATTCTTCCTAAACATTTCATGGCTTATTAATCATACATAATCACTTAAGGTTTGTAGTTGTCTAGTTTTACAAATTACATAAATACAAAAACTTCACTAATTATTGGTTTAACAATTAATAACTTACAAAACAAATTTGGTACGATAATATAACATCAAGAGATTAATATGAATTATAATTACACATACATTTATGAGCTACTTTAAATTTATCAGATCTATCGACAAATATTTCATTTACATTGCTCAGTTTCGTGTCAGGTGATGGGATGTTTACTAAAAATTAAACAGCAGCTATAACTGTGTTCAAAATGTTACGAAAATTAAATTCATCATACACAAGCAAGAAATACCGACTGCATATGCTGTACCTTTATAGATATGATAAAATTAAACAATTATACTACACTTAGCAGTGACATATGAAGTGCAAAAACAACTGCAGTTCATTGCATACAGTGTATGTTTTCATTCCCTGTTTCTGCAAACAGTCACTGACATTATGAAGTACTGTACACACACACTGTTGTAATATACAGATATACAGTAATTCCTTACAGACGAAAAGAAAAATGGTATTCATAGCAAAAGCTCCTCACAATTTGCATATAAAACAAATGAAAGAATCATTAAAACACACAAAACAAGTGAAAATTAATCCAATTTATAAAAATTTAAAACATTTAGCAGCCGATAACATCTCTTACATACCGTATCAAGCACGAGAAATATAGAACAAGCACAGCATACAGTACCCTGCATATTTTCAACTCTGCATCTGCATTAGCACACCAGTCAGGTACTCCTGCTTTACTCAAAAACAATAAGGAAGTCATATTTTACTATTGACAGGAAACTGAGTTATACAATCATTATCCATATGAGAACACAGGATATCCCAGTTTACATGTTCAAGATTACAATGAAGGAACACAAAGCAATATATCCTATCAACCACTGGGATTCATTTAGGTACCGTTGCCTGCAAAACGTGCCTCACCAACACATACAGTTTCAAGGATGCTGTATACAAATAAAGTTCTCAAACCATTAGTATGTACTGTATGTACTCCTATGATCAATACAATGAATACAGAATGTTACCTTAAAAATACATACTGTACCATACTGTACCGTAAATTGTATACAATAGTACGGGAAGGCAGGCCATATAACTGTAAACATTATGCATTATTATTAATAATTTGAGAACTCCTGTGTATACAACTGATTATATTTCTATCTGGTACACATAAAAATACAACACACATTTCCAAATACTGTAAAGTATACAGTATATGACAAGTTATTGAAGGGAAGTAAAGTGCGGTATCATGTGTAGATGTAAACTACACATCAGTAAGGAAGACTACAACTTTTTGCAGACAACTGTACATAGGCTATAACTCTTACAAGAGGGTTAAGACCCAACATTTAAAAATTGGTAAAAATAATCAAGACTCTGTCTGAAGCAGTGACACAGTTAGGATTTCTATAGATGTGATGTTAGGTGGAGCAGTCATGGCAAGAACACAGAGAAGGGGAAGGGTATTACAACTTATGATTTCCACAGCATCGTACTAAAGGAAGTACAGTACTGTATTCATTCCTTAAATAGATGACTGGGCCAACATACATCAGTCCATCAGCTGAATGTGGTACTGAATTTTCAATAAATGTGCAGTACTTTACACAAACATCCTTCTCCCGGAGGAATAAGATCCATCATCTCTTAAATTTTGACACAATACAGGACTGCAATGTACGAATAAAATTGCACTGTCAATCCAGTTACTGTAGGAACATGAAATGCAAGGTTTTTAAAATCAAACATAACAGTCATTTGTTAATTTGGGTCAAACTGATCTGTATCCTCCTAGCTGTGCTACACTCCTTACTATTATAATAATTGTCTTGTTGGCATCACCTCACTAAACTCTCTCTCACTCAATACAAACATTTTTTTAATGATTGGGTGTGTAAAAGAAAAGTAAACCTTTATCAACTATACAGTATATACATTTGAATGCTTACTTTCTGGTAACAAAAATTGGACACCGCCATTAAAAAAAAAGCTTACTTTTGCACACACAACCTGAGGCATAGTAAGGTATAGTTGCCTCCAAAAATTTCGAGACACTACCTGCTAGACTTTAGCAGGTAGTGTCTCAAAATCTTTGGAGGCAACAGTACCAGTAAGAGAGAAAAGTACACTTCACTTGTGTGAAGTATGAACCCTGAATCATGAAAAATTGCTTTACAACTCTATATATACCATATATAGGCCTACCATGTATTGTGAAATTACATGTGAAGAGGGCGTAACCTAATTGATATACTGTAATAGATTTAATGAATACTGTACAGTAGACCCTTCATAAAACATGAATTTATACAGAACATTTCAGTTTACACTCAGTCCCTCATTGAAGACCATAATATGTTGTCCTAGGCTTCTGTTATTCATTACCATCCATACTAAGTGATTTAAAGGGCCTATGTAAAAGTAGCACTTAACTATAATTGCATTAAGTAGAGGGTCTACAGTACCAGTACAGTACTTCTAATAGCATGCAAATATAATTTATTACACTGGACTGTTTAATATAATGTCTCAAACAAATGATCAATTACCCACATTACTTTGATTATAAAGTGGATATTATAAGTGGATAAATTGCCAACTATACAGTACAGTACATATATTTATTCTAATATATGGAATGTTGCAGAATTCAAAATTTCTGCTGAAACAGAATTCAAATAAATGAGAAAATATGTACCTTTTACTGTATAGGTATAACTTTACATGTTATTTTTTATAACCCTAATAATCTACAGTATTTACTTGTACTATTATGTCAATGATGAAAATCACGAAGTATAGGCCTAGCTATGGTCCTAGTTCTCTCTGCAGAGCAGAAGTGCAATAAAAATATATCCAACAGATACATGGGCATTTTTTTCACAAAAATGATGAGAATTCAAAGTTGAATAAGTGAGTAAATGATAAGGAAGATATAATTTTCCTCTTTAACACACATCAATCTCAAACATATATAATTTAATACAGGTACAGTATATACAACACAAAGTATATAAACTATATATCATACTCCACTCTGAATCAAAGATAATAAACTTATTCTCATCCTTTAACCTACCAGTACGTCATCATCCTCATCAATACCCCACTTCCCTTATTTTTAAGGGTAGAGAGACTCTAGTGTCAGTGCTGGACCCCTGACAAACAAAGGGTACAATTTCTAGGCTATATGAACCTTTAGTTGGGTAAATGTTAGAGAGTGAGGTCCCCAACCTTCATTCTCCCTCTGTATTACAGTGGTTACAAGGCTGACTGCACCATCACAAGAATGGTGGGAGATGGGAACACCACTTCCCTAGCCTTTGTACTCACAGAAAATATCAAAACAGTCATAGCAAAATCTGAGTCCAAGAGCATACCATTGCATCAAGGAGTATTATCTCATTCAAAATAGGTCCATATTACTATTTATAAAATATTCAATTTTGATACTATGATGACTGTCCAAATCCATAATGAATATTACCAACGAACCTGGGAAGTATTCACATCACAAGCACATTATCACTCAACCAGTAGCACGCACACTCACTCTACCATCCTACTTCACAATACATAATTGATTTCTAACCTTTGGGTGGCAAGCCTTTATGATATTTGGTATTGTGTGTGGACATTACCCACCAACTCGTAAAAAATACATTGGAATATAGAGAATATAATCCAATTCCTGTTCCTGAATAATCTCTTCCATCTCTTGTCTAAGCTTATTATACCACAATGATAAAATACCAAATTACTGTTCTTCACTGGAGCTAAAATACAGTACAGTGACTGAGTAATACAAGGTTTTGTCTAAACAATTTCCATGTTTTGAGGTTCAAGAAGCTTTTTTTTTTCCAGCATGCTTGTTATCAAGTACAGAAAAGTAGTAGCTGTGGGAGTATTTATCACCCTAGATTGACCTCTGAAATGTTCATTAGGATAATCAAGTGGATCCCAAATGCTCCCTTGCATCTTAAATACATATACAGTACAATGATAAAGTAATCATGAAACTATAATACTTAGGATAGTAACCTTGGAAATTGTACCTGGTCATATTCTTTATGTTTATAAATGACCTAGTTGGCTAATAATGAAGGTCTACTAGCAGTACCGTATATGGTAATGATAATGACAGTCACCTACACTACAACAGCTCTATCAACTGTACCCACTCATTTGACTCAAATATTAAAAAATACTGTGAAGGAAGTCTCATAGCACATATGCTTTCAAGATATCATACAGTACTTGTGTTCATTTTAATAGTGTTACAAAGGGCAACAAGAGAATCAGGTACCAATAGAAGGAGTAATTCTCCTATCATCATTAAATCATATGTAATGGGCAGTATCAATAACCACATGAAGGAGTTTACTTTTGTCCAAGACATCAAACCATCAAAACTAAAAATAATGATAATCAAGAGGTTCAACTGTGAAGTGTGTGGAACCTATTAACTTTGTAAATTTTAGTGCTGTTTGCACAAGAGATTTTTCCATAACAAAATGCTTGCTAGACTTGGATTTGTCTTACCACCCAGAGTGTCTTATGTATCGCAATAAATAGTAGGCTACAGAGCCCAGGGGCTAGGCATATTAGAACTATATAAAATAATTAATATATCAATGTTTTAACCGATTTTACAATGGTCTCTATGCATTACAGTAGTGTACTGTACACAGAAAATAAACAAAATCTTTTATGGGGGAAGTACACTGGTGGTAAATCTGAAGAAACTGATTCCCCCAAACTATTCCAAGCAACAGAACTCCATTATTTTTGTTCATCTGGTCCTGTTTTTTGGCAGACATAGGAGAAATCAAGGTGCTTCAATGAAACACAAGTGAATTACCCCTCAAGGGCAAAGGATAAATTATTAACTTTATGAATTAATTCTATGAGGTCTAGGTTTCATCACAATAAATTACCTATTGTGCTTTGCTAAAGCATATAAGAGTACAATATAAGACCCCTTTATTATGATGATTTAAAATTACTAATGCATATACCGGTACCATTGTTGGAACACCTGTTTGGCATCTACCACTTCCCTGCCTTACACACAAACATCTTTGCCTCTTTACAATACGTAGATCGAAAAATGTTGCCGCAACCGTCATTATAATTGAACACCACCTTAATCTGGTTTTCTTAACATTGATTCAATTGTCAGTATTGCCATAGTAACTAAACTCCTCAGCAATGCAATCTGTCTGTACATGCAACTCTCGTCATTTTCTGTGGCTAAATCAACTACAGTATAATTATGTACAAAACAGATGTGAGAAGCAGCTCAGCAGAACCAGAGAGAATGATACACACACAAGAATTTCTTTTACATGCAACAAGGCCTCAGTACGGCACATTACCAATCTTGCTGCAAATCAATCTCCCAGTACGACCCTGTGATTTCCAAGTGTGGGATCAGAGGTAAAATGTGAATCAATCCCCTGTCAACATGCAGATACACACGTCAAGTCACTCACCAGTGTTAAAACCATTAATTAAATCTTCTTGGACTGCACTCAAGACACCTTATAAACTAATACAGTAGATTAGGAAGTACATACACTAAGGCTAAACTTAGTCTATGGGTCAGCAATCATTCCAGCATAAAAAAAAAAAAAAGTGTCAGGAAACCTACAGTAGTTCACTCACACAATATCAACATTCGGAAAGGAAACCTCTCGAGTCCCCACCCCCCCAGTCTAAAATACTAGTGTAGTGCGAGACTCGGAAACATCGGTGGAACTTACCCATATCAACTTTCATCTTCTTCTCTGGAGGTTCGTCTGTTTCTGCTTCCCCGTTCTGTGAGGAGAAAATGTATATAAATTAAATTAAGGAAATGTGTATACAGTACTATTTAAACCAATGGGTTAATTGGCAATAAACCTGAAAACAAACAGAGGAATTTTTATATTATTATTATTATGTAAGCAGGTAGTGAAGATGTTAGTGAAGATGTTACCGGTATCTTCACTTGGGTTTAATGGCAAATAAGTTGTGTTGCTCTAGTCTATTTATATATATATTTCTTCAGGTTTTACATTGTCCTATAGCCTCTTTTTTCTTTCCATTTCCTTCCTACATGCTGACTCACCTCTCTTATCACCTTTCTCTGGCACTATATGACCTCGGTGTTGTAGCGCCTAATATCAATCAATCAAAATTATAGCTAACCTGGAATATGATCATGTGAGTATTGTTACATGATTGCATTCTAGTTTAGATTTCCAGGTTAGCTATAAAATTATATATGTAAAGTATAACCTGAGGAATGATTTAGGATTTATTATATATTTGTTAAACAATGTAACATTAAAATAAAAATATAGACATTAATTGACTTGCCATTAAACCCAAGTGAAGACAACATCTTCACTAACATCTTGACTACCCCTCCCTGTTTTCATAGTTGTGTTGCATTGCTACGTAACACTATATAACTTACATAAGGGGGAAGTTTTATTGTGGCTAATTCTGGAACAACTGAAGCCTCCAAACATTTCCAAGCAACAGAATACCATTTTTATTGTTTTTGCCCTTCTGGTCCTGTTGTTTCCTGGCATACGTAGGAGGAACCGAGGAGCTCCAACGTAACAAAAGCGAAATACCCCCTTAATTAATTAAAAGTTGCCTGCTAGTTACAGATTAATTAATGTCCCTCACAGAATCCCCCTCTCTCATTTTACTCATTATCTCCCTCACAGTCTATCCCCCACCCATTACCACCCCTCTATTTACTCATTATTTCCCCCATCCCCTGTTCCCATCTTACTCTATATCTCCCTTTCCCCCCTCTCATTATCTCCTTCCCTGTTCCCATCTTACTCTATCTCCCTATCCCCCCATTCCCATCTCTCTTTTTACTCATTATCTCCTCCCACCCTTGTTCCCATCTCCCACTTTACTCAATATATCTCCTCCCACCCTTGTTCCCATCTCCCATTTTATTCATTATCTCCTCCCACCCACCCAATTCCCATCTCCCATTATCTCCTCCCACCCTATTCCCATCTCTCATTATCTCCTCCCACCCACCCAATTCCCATCTCCCACTCCACCCACCCTATTCCCATCTCCCATTTTACGCATTTGTGGAGGAAATGCCATAGAAGAAAATAGTCTTAGAATAGTGTAAATAAGTGGGTAATGAAGGTTAGAAACAACGTACGCAATTACGGTCATTAATTCAACATTTACCAGAAAGAATGCAGTATTATGTATGTGTGTGTGTAAAATGGATAAATAATAATGTGTGTGTGTGTAAGATGGATAAATAATAATGTGTGTATGTATGTATGTGTGTATAATGGAGCTCCTGATATAAAAATGTGTGTATGTGTATAAGGAAAGGTGGGTAGGTAATGGGGGTATATTTATGCCATTTTAACCCCTATTTCTCCCCCATTAATTCCCCAACTGTGTGTATTGTGTGCTTCTGGTTCCTTCTGTATTAAAAATGTGTATGTATGTATGTATGTATGTGTGTGCGTATGTGTGTATAAGGAAGGGTGGGTAATGGGGGGGATGTATATTTATGCCATTTTAACCCCCATTTCCCCCCCATACATCCCCATATATTCCCCAACTGTGTGTATTGTGTGCTTCTGGTTGCTCCTGATATAAAGTTGTGTACTACTAAAGGCTCTTACCACCATAGTGTGACCATTACTGAGGACTGTAGGCGCTGCTAAAGGTTCCTCCGTCGCCATTTTGTTTACTATCCATCCATCAGTGGTGCCAGATCGATCAGTGTTGCCAGGTCCGTCAGTGTTGCCAAATCTGTTCTGTTGATGAGCTTGACAAATTACTTCCTTCCTTCCCCTCACATTTTTTACTGGCAGTGTTTTTTACCTCAACTTCAGTAACATCAGAATTTCCCTTTTTTTATCTCAAGTTCAATATCATCAGAATTTTCCTTTTTAAATCTCAAATTCAATATCAGTAGAATTTCCCTTTTTATTCTTGAACATTGACGGCCTTTTTGGTATTTTTTTTTTTCCTTTTACTCTCAATAATTCCCTGTTTACTCATGAACATTGATGGTCTTTTTGGTATTTCCTCTGGTAAATATTGCCTGTTTACTCTTGAACAATCTCTATATAATTTCTCTAAGTGGATTTGTTGAACATTTCCTATAAACAGAAAAATATCTCTGCATCTGGCATCACTGCATCATGACGACCGCCGGGTTAAACTAATTTGTTACAACGTTTGTTATAGAATATTGGTTATGGTGATTATAACAAATTTCACTGAGTAATAGTAACATATAATATTTTTTTGGTAATGGTATGATCATTATTAGGTTTATATAATAACTAATAATCAATAGAAACAATATATTGGGTTATAACAATTTAGTTCACGCGTGTTTACTCATAGAATAACAGTTAACATTTCTTTATTTGGAACTATATTTTATAAGATAATTATATACAGGGTGTCCGGATTTTTTTACCCGAAAATTTGGCAAATGCATGCTTTATTAATTCTGAAAAGAAAATACTCTATTGATGTCATCTTTTTTTTTTTAGTTTAGCGGTAATTGAGACATTTAATTAAGGAGGGGTGGGAGTAGGGGACAGGCTTGGGGGGATGCGAGAATATGGGGACAGGCTAGGGGTGGGTAGAAAGCCTGTCCCCCTATTCCTGCACCCCCCTAATCCACCAAGCCTGTCCCCCTACTCCTGCAACCCCCAAAACAACCCCCCCCCCCAAACCTGTCCCCATTTTCCTACACCTCCTTAAATGTGTGACATTTGAACGGGGGTGGGGTGGGGGGTTGGGGGTTGCAGGAGTAAGGGGACAGGCTAGGGCGGCGGGGCGGCGGCGTTGGGGCGGCGGCGGCAGCGGGAAGGCGGCGGCGGCGACGAAAAAAAATTAACAAATACAAAAAAAAAATAATAATAATAATAATATTTAAATAAAAAAGAAGTTAATTATTACAAAAAAAAATTAATAAAAGAAAAATATATATATAAAAAATATTTATTATTAAAAAAAAAAAAAAACTAATTATTAAAAAACGACGGCGTCGGCGGCGGCGACGACGACGACGAAAAAAATTAATAAATAAATAAAATAATAAAAAAAAATATATAATAATAATGAAAAAATATTATAAAAAAAATAATTAATTAAAAAATATATATATAAAATATATATATATATATTAAAAAAAAGCAACTAATTATTAAAAAACGACGGCGGAGGCGGCGGCGGAGCGGCGGCGGCGGCGGGGCGACCGCGGGGCGGCGGTGGCGGTGGAGCGGCGGCGGCGGCGGCGGGGTTGCGGTAGCGGGGCGGCGGCGGCGGGGCGGCGGCGAGGCGGCGACAACGACAAAAATTAATAAATCAAATAAAAAAAGTAATAAAAAAAAAAAAAAAAAAAAAAAAAAAAAAAAGTTAATTATTACAAAAAAAAAAAAAAATGAAATATATATATATATATATATATATATATATATATATATAAAATATATATATGTTATTTAAAAAAAAACAAAAAAACCTAATTATTAAAAAACGACTGCGGCGGGGCGGCGAATATACCGCCCGGGGACAGCCAACCGGGCAACCCAGTCATCACAATCACCTCTCCCGCTTCCTACACGACTTCCACTACACCACGCCAAGCCACCCTGACCTACACACTACCTCACCTCACCACCCTGACCCCAAGATCCAGATACACCCCTGACCTATACACGCTATATACCTCGCCACCCCACCCTGACCTACTCACACAGCTACCTCCAACAAGAAACACACACAACTACCTCCTTCTTTCAAGCGACACAACTACCTCTTTCAAGCATATGTGTTGTCTAGTGTGTGTGTGTGTGTGTGTGATGTCTAGTATGTATGTATGTGTGTGTGTGTGTGTGTGTGTGTGTTGTCTAGTGTGTGTATTTATTATGCGTGTGTGTGCGTGTGTTTAGTATAGATAATATTTTCTATGTTGTAAGTTAGGACATCTTATTTTAGGTTCATAATAATTAGTATTAAATGGATAAATTATACTGAGATTTTGATAAACAATATATTTTTGCATTGAATTTCTTTTGCCTTGTACTGTACATTATTATTATTCCTTCATCTCAAAACTAGTATTATAAAGTTAACAATACTATAACAATTAACGTCAGTCTGGTATAAGAGAAGAGAGAGAGAGAGAGAGAGAGAGAGAGAGAGAGAGAGAGAGAGAGAGAGAGAGAGAGAGAGAGAGATAGGATAAAGAGTAGGCCTATAAGTACAAGGTATAAGTCTAAATATAAGGTATAAGTCTAAATATAAGGTATAAGTCTAAATATAAAGTATAAGGTGCATATAAGTATCAGATGCATGTAAGTATCAGGTGCATATAAGTATAAGGTATAAGCATAAGGTGTATATAAGTATAAGGTTTGTATAAGTATAAGGTTAGTACAAACATAAGGTCCAAGTATAAAGTATAAGGAACAAGTATAAGGCACAAGTATAAGGCACAACTATAAGGCACAAGTATAAGGCACAAGTATAAGGCACAAGTATAAGGCACAAGTATAAGGCACAAGTATAAGGTACAAGTATAAGGCACAAGTATAAGGCACAAGTATAAGGCAAAAGTATAAGGCACAAGTATAAGGTACAAGTATAAGGCACAAGTATAAGGCACATGCAAGTATAAGGCACAAATATAAGGCACAAGTATAAGGGACATGCAAGTATAAGGCACAAGTATAAGGCACAAGTATAAGGTACAAGTATAAGGTACAAGTATAAGGCACAAGTATAAGGCACAAGTATAAGGCACAAGTATAAGGTACAAGTATAAGGCACAAGTATAAGGCACAAGTATAAGGCACAAGTATAAGGCACAAGTATAAGGTACAAGTATAAGGTACAAGTATAAGGTACAAGTATAAGGTACAAGTATAAGGCACAAGTATAAGGCACATGCAAGTATAAGGTACAAGTATAAGGCACAAGTATAAGGTACAAGTATAAGGCACAAGTATAAGGTACAAGTATAAGGTACAAGTATAAGGTACAAGTATAAGGCACAAGTATAAGGTACAAGTATAAGGTACAAGTATAAGGCACATGCAAGTATAAGGTACAAGTATAAGGTACAAGTATAAGGTACAAGTATAAGGAACAAGTATAAGGTACAAGTATAAGGAACAAATATAAGGCACAAGTATAAGGTACAAGTATAAGGTAAGATCAACAAGGCATAGCTAATATTTCCAACTGCATAACAAGTATAAGGTAAGATCAACAAGGCATAGCTAATATTTCCAACTGCATAACAAGTATAAGGTAAGATCAACAAGGCATAGCTAATATTTCCAACTGCATAATAGTCACCAAATTAAGTGTGTCCCCAACTTTCTCTACGGTGTGCTCCACGAACACCCTCACTTGTTTCATCTCATCCTCCCCTATGTTCGATCCCTCCACCGCCCCCCTCAGTTCCAGCACCAACATGGCCACCTCCGTCAGTTCTCGGTGGGCGTCACGCATTATAGTCATAGGGCACGATGAGGAAGAGGAGGAGGGCGACGACGACGACTGTTCTATCTCCCTTCGTCTTCGCCTTCTACGAGTTTTTGTTGTTGTTGTTGATGTTGTTGATGTTGTTGTTGAATCTGTTTGTTGTTGTGGTTGTTGCCATACCATTGATAGCTTAGCGAATAGTTTATCTGTTTTACTCTTCGTCACCTCCATCAGGAAATCGGGGGAAATCAAAGGGCCTGATGAACCTAAAGAAGGGTACGACGCAGCAGAAGGATACGACGACGACTCAGGGTAGTGTTTGTTAGGTTCTCTACGGGGCTCGACCAGCGTGAAGGAGCCCAGGTCGCCGAATGTTTGAATGGCCTCCAGAAATTCGTGTAGAGAGTTGATGAGGAGAGGCAACTGTTGGGCCATGTTACTCAACTGGGGCTCCAACCTCACCATACAACCACACGACATTACTGTATATAAAGGATGTAGTATGTTTAGTATAGAACACAACTATTACTATATACGGGAAGTAGTATGTATAGTATAGTATATAGGATAACTATTACTATACGGGATGTAGTATGTTTAGTATATAGGACAACTATTACTATATACGAGATGTAGTATAGGTAAGTATAGTATATAGCACACGAAATTACTGTATATAAAGGATGTAGTATGTTTAGTATAGAGGACAACTATTACTGTATACGGGATGTAGTATGTTTAGTATAGAACACAACTATTACTATAATTTATACGAGATGTAGTATGTTTAGTATATAGGACAACTATTACTATATGGGATGTAGTATATGTAAGTATAGTATATGTAAGTATAGTATATAGCACACGAAATTACTGTATATAAGGGATGTAGTATGTTTAGTATATAGGACAACTATTACTATAATTTATACGAGATGTAGTATATGTAAGTATAGCATATAGCACACGACTTTACTGTATAGGTATAAGGGATGTGGTATGTTTAGTATATAGGATAACTATTACTATACGAGATGTAGTATGTTTAGTATAGGACAACTGTTATTATTTGTGTGTGGATACAATTGATTACGTGTGTTTATAAATTGTGTGTGTGTGTGTGTGTATAAAATTGATTAAGTGTATGTGTGTGTGTGTGTGTATAAATTGATTAAGTTGGTGTGTGTGTGTGTGTGTGTGTGTGTGTGTGTGTGTGTGTGTGTGTGTGTGTGTGTGTGTGTGTGTGTGTGTGTGTGTGTGTGTGTGTGTATAAAATTGATTAAGTGTATGTGTGTGTGTGTGTATAAAATTGATTAAGTGTATGTGTGTGTGTGTGTATAAAATTGATTAAGTGTATGTGTGTGTGTGTGTATAAAATTGATTAAGTGTGTGTGTGTGTGTGTGTGTGTGTGTGAATTATATTGCATACTTACTGTGTGTGTGTGTGTGTGTGTATATATAGGTTTGAATAAGATTGCATACAGTGTGTGCGTTTTTGTATGTGTGTGTCTGAAAAAAAGATAAAGAATAGTTAGTTACAATCAATTACGAGTTGAGGAGTATTAAATTTTACGAGTAGAAGAATATTTACGAGTAGGAGTATTAAATTTTACGAGTAGAAGAATATTTACGAGTAGAGGAGTATTAAATTTTACGAGTAGAGGAGTACTTACGAGTGACATTGAAGGGGTTGATAGGGGGCGAGTTGGCAGCTGAAAAACAAAACTACAATCATTATTAATTCACGTACAGAGTCTTAATTAAGGGGAGGGTATAGTTTTGACATTTTTGGAGATTATGATTCCTCCAAACTATTCCAGGCAACAGGATACCATTATTTTTCTTCATCTGGGTCTGTTTCCTGGCATACTTTGGAGGAATCAAGGCACTCCAATCTATCAAAAGTATACTCTCCCCTTAAATACTGAAAGAACATCCATATCCTGAAGAAGCAAATACCCATTCTTTATTATCATATATTGACGAAGGAAATACTCATTCTTTATTATCATATATTGAAGAATTAAATACCCATTCTTTATTATCATATATTGAAGAAGGAAATACTCATTCTTTATTATCCATATATTGACGAAGGAAGGAAATAGCCATTGTTAATTACTGAAGGGCGTGTAGCTACTGACGGAGGGTGGAGTTGATGATGCCAGCAGAGATCCTAAGGTTGTCTCGTAGGTGTAGTAGCCACGCCCCTACCTCCCTCTCACCACGCCCACTCTGCTTCAGCATACACAGGTCGAATATGCACGTCTCTGGGGGCATGAGGAAGGGCGCGGGTCAGGAGGGAACGATACAGACATACACACACACACACACACAGAATACGAGGCCAAATGTAAACTTATGTAGAGAGAGAGAGAGAGAGAGAGAGAGAGAGAGAGAGAGAATCAACACTTACTGATATACCCATGTATAAAAAAAAAAAAGTGATGTATGTAAGCGAGAGAGAAATAGATAGATAGAGAGAGAGATTCAACATTTACAGATGTATGCCTGTAATGATGTATGTAAGCGAGAGAGAAATTGATAGACAGAGAGTGAGAGAGTCAACACTTACTGATGTATGCCTGTAGTGATGTATGTAAGCGAGAAAGAATCAACACTTACTGATATGCCCCTGTAGTTTTGTATCTAAGCGAGAGAGAGAGAGTAAACACTTAATGATATGCCCCTGTAGTTTTGTATGTAAGCGAGAGAGAGAGAGTCAACACTTACTGATATGCCCCTGTAGTTTTGTATCTAAGCGAGAGAGAGAGAGAGAGTCAACACTTACTGATATATCCCTGTAGTGTTGAATGTGACAAAGAGAGAAATCGAGAGAGAGTCAACACTTACTGATATGCCCCTGTAGTTTTGTATGTAAGCGAGAGAGAGAGAGAGTCAACACTTACTGATATGCCCCTGTAGTTTTGTATGTAAGCGAATCATGTCACCCAGGGCCCTACCACACCTCTCACGGTAATGGTTCAACAACACCCTCTCCTCTTCCACCTCCTCATCTAAGTGGCACGGGTTAGTCTGTAGAGGGAAGAGTGTGGATAGATGGATAGATGGATGGATGGATTGTTGGATGGATAGATGGATAGATGGATAGATGGATAGATGGATAGATGGATAGATGGATAGATGGATAGATGGATAGATGGATAGATGAATGAATGAATGAATGAATGAATGAATGAATGAATGAATGAATGAATGAATGAATGAATGAATGAATGAATGAATGAATGAATGAATGAATGAATGGATGGATGGATGGATGGATGGATGGATGGATGGATGGATCTGACCCAGCCTAACCTAAACCCAACCCAACTCAACGTTATCCTAACCTAATCTAACCAAATCGATCAGAATCTTACTGAACCTAATCTAACCTGACCTATCCCAACCTAACGTATCCTGACCTGACTTGACCTGACCTAAACCTAAATCCAAATCCAACCCAACGTAACCCAACCCAACGTATCCTGACCTGACCTGACCTGACCTAAACCTAAATCCAACCCAACATATCCTGACCTGACCTGACCTGACCTGACCCGTGATGTGGAAGGTGGTCCGGTAGGAAGGGGGTGGGGGTTAGGGGGGTATACTTATAACTGGGGCTATGGGGGTGGGGGTGGGGGGTACTTACAGTTGTTGGGGGGTTGGGGTCGTGGCAGGAGGGGTTCGGTTGGTCTGGAGTCTGGAAAAAAAAAAAACAATATAAAAAATAAAAAACAAACAATATAAAAATAAACAAAATAAACATTAAAAAATAAAAAAAATAAAAAAAATAAAAAAAATAAAAAAATAAAAATACAAACAATAAAGAAAATAACTACATGCCTTATGAATGATGGAAACAAATAATACATAAATAAACACACACATCCACACAAACAAACACACACACACACACACACACACACACGTACCATCCACGAGGTAGTGAAGTGTGACGGCCAGTAATGTAGAGGATATACAGTACCATCCCTAGCAGTGAAGTCGTCTCCTTGGTGGTAATTAAAGTGACCACAAAGACCATCTAACTTGTCCAAATGGTAAGGGTGTGTCCATATGTCCAGGCGGTGACGACAATGTTGAAGCTGTATCAGTATAATGTAATATAATGTATAATATAATGTAATGTATAATATAATGTATAATTTAATATAATGTATAATATAATGTATAATATAATATAATGTAATGTATACTATAATGTATAATTTAATATAATGTATAATATGATATAATGTATAATTTAATATAATAATAATATAATATAATGTATACTATAATATAATGTATACTATAATATAATGTATACTATAATATAATGTATACTATAATATAATGTATAATATAATATAATGTATAATATAATATAATGTATAATATAATATAATGTATAATATAATATAATAATAATATAATATAATAATATAATATAATGTATAATATAATATAATATCAATATCATCGTGGTCAAATATAATCATCCGTGTAGGGGTAATATCGTGTATGATTTTCACTGTTTCTCTCTGTTCCTTAGATGATGATAAACTTTCCAATACATAGGTTTAGTATCATCTTTTAATTTACTACATGCAGCTAACCACTACTTAATTAAAACAATAACACACACACACGTTAACTACCATCTTTTAATTTACTACATGCAGCTACACACTACTTAAAACAATAACACACACACACGTTAACTACCATCTTTTAATTTACTACATGCAGCTACCCACTACTTAATTAAAACAATAACACACACACACACGTTAACTACCATCTTTTAATTTACTACATGCAGCTACACACTACTTAATTAAAACAATAACACACACACACACGTTAACTACCATCTTTTAATTTACTACATGCAGCTACCCACTACTTAATTAAAACAATAACACACACACACACGTTAACTACCATCTTTTAATTTACTACATGCAGCTACCCACTATATAATTAAAACAATAACACACACACACGTTAACTACCATCTTTTAATTTACTACATGCAGCTACCCACTATATAATTAAAACAATAACACACACACACGTTAACTACCATCTTTTAATTTACTACAAGCAGCTACCCACTATATAATTAAAACAATAACACACACACACACACGTTAACTACCATCTTTTAATTTACTACATGCAGCTACCCACTACATAATTAAAACAATAACACACACACACGTTAACTGCCATCTTTTAATTTACTACATGCAGCTACACACTACTTAAAACAATAACACACACACACGTTAACTACCATCTTTTAATTTACTACATGCAGCTACCCACTACTTAATTAAAACAATAACACACATACACACGTTAACTACCATCTTTTAATTTACTACATGCAGCTACACACTACTTAATTAAAACAATAACACACACACACACGTTAACTACCATCTTTTAATTTACTACATGCAGCTACCCACTACTTAATTAAAACAATAACACACACACACACGTTAACTACCATCTTTTAATTTACTACATGCAGCTACCCACTACTTAATTAAAACAATAACACACACACACACGTTAACTACCATCTTTTAATTTACTACATGCAGCTACCCACTACTTAATTAAAACAATAACACACACACGTTAACTACCATCTTTTAATTTACTACATGCAGCTACCCACTACTTAATTAAAACAATAACACACACACACGTTAACTACCATCTTTTAATTTACTACAAGCAGCTATACACTACTTAAAACAATAACATAATAATTATATGAACGTGAAAACATCAGACATTGTTTGAGACACCCATATGTGGATGATTATTATTGACCGTGACTGTATTATACATACATACATACATGTAGATATATATATGCATGCGTGTACGTGGGTGTACATACAGTGTCGGCAAAAAAAGACGCTACCTCCCACCGACATGGGCGCTACCTACGACATCGTGACATAAAATTATGGGAAATTTCATTAAAAAAAAAAATATTTGTATTGTTCTGTTACTGACCAATTAGTACTTTGTCATTTCTCCTTTCATATTAATAACCTTTTGCAGACGTCTAGGCATAGACTTAGCTAATTTTTCAAAATAGGATTTCTCCAGTAAAGCAAGAAGGATATGCGTTATGGTTGTGGTATGCCTGACAGTTCGCCTGTATATTTCTTTAATTGGCACTTTTCCTTCTCTTAGTGCCAATATATGAACCCTTTCCTCCTTTCTAGTTGTTGTAGCACCCTTGGCAATGCACTAGTTTAAATCTAAGGGCCACCAGAATCACGGGGTAAAGATTCAGTTTGAAAACAATCTGAGCACAAAAAAAGTCAGTTCACTGATTCCACCCAGGCAGACATAACTAGTAAATTTTGAAATCTGTCTGGCAGAGGGCAGCATCAATAGGTTGTTAGGATACCACCCTCTGCCAGACAGATTTCAAAATTTACTAGTTATGTCTGCCTGGGTGGAATCAGTGAACTGACTTTTTTTGTGCTCAGATTGTTTTCAAACTGAATCTTTACCCCGTGATTCTGGTGGCCCTTAGATTTAAACTAGTGCATTGCCAAGGGTACTACAACAACTAGAAAGGAGGAAAGGGTTCATATATTGGCACTAAGAGAAGGAAAAGTGCCAATTAAAGAAATATACAGGCGAACTGTCAGGCATACCACAACCATAACGCATATCCTTCTTGCTTTACTGGAGAAATCCTATTTTGAAAAATTAGCTAAGTCTATGCCTAGACGTCTGCAAAAGGTTATTAATATGAAAGGAGAAATGACAAAGTACTAATTGGTCAGTAACAGAACAATACAAATATTTTTTTTTTTAATGAAATTTCCCATAATTTTATGTCACGATGTCGTAGGTAGCGCCCATGTCGGTGGGAGGTAGCGTCTCTTTTTGCCGACACTGTACATACATGTAAATATACGTATGCATACATGTAGATGCGTGTACACATAATTATGTAGATGTGTGTACATACATACAAACAAACAAAAAAACAAACAAAAAAACAAAAAAACAAACAAACAAACACAAACAAATAAAACCAACAATCAAAAACAAACAAACAAACAAACAAACAAACAAACAAACAAAAACACACAAACAAACAAACACAAACAAACAAACAAACAAACGGTCCATTTCTGTGACTGGTACCATCTAAACAACTCGACAACAACGACAACAACAACAACAACACCACCACCACCACCATAATTGCATATTTATTTTTGTATAATTATGGCCCCGAAGGCTTAAGAGGTGAACCACAAACTTTTACACACAGTTATTACCATTTGTCAGTTCTGAAGCCATTTATTTATTTATTTATTTATTTATTTATTTGTCTGCTAAAAGAAAACAAAAAATATATATCTAGATTTATGTTTGGCAAAGTTATAATTTTTTTTTATTCTATTTTTTTTTTTTTTTTTTGTTACTGACTGTGAAACGACTTATGATATTCCTTAGTTAATATTTTTTTTTAGCACCATCACCTCACCATCACCTGTACTATCTGTCTCTAACCATCACCATCACCTCACCATCACCAACACCTCGCCAGGACTTTCCCTCACCCCCACCTAACCAACACCTGTACTGTCTATCTCTCATCCCACCATCACCTCGCCAGGACTTTCTCTCACCCCCACCTCACCAACACCTGTACTGTCTATCTCTCATCCCACTATCACTTCGCCAGGACTTTCTCTCACCCCCACCTCACCAACACCTGTATTGTCTGTCTCTCATCCCACCATCACCTCGCCAGGACTTTCTCTCACCCCCACCTAACCAACACCTGTACTGTCCATCTCTCAACCCACCATCACCTCGCCAGGACTTTCTCTCACCCCCACCTAACCATCACCTGTACTGTACCGTCTCTCTCTTACCATGAGCTTGGAGGACCCGAGTAGAAAAGTACAGCCCGAGTTACGCCAGGCCAGGACCGAGGAGTGATGTTGAGTTGTCCCATGAGAGGAGGTAGTGGCGACGGCTGATACTCCTGAGACGGGTACCTTCACTGTATTACCATCCACCAGTAACTGTAATAAGCAGACGACACACACACACAGACACACAGAGTTAATTATTGGGGGAGGTTGTTGGGTTGGGAGGTTGTTGGGTTGGGAGGTTGTTAGGGTTGGGAGGTTGTTAGGGTTGGGAGGTTGTTTGGATGGTTGGTTGGATGGATAAATGGATGGATGGTTGTTGGGTTGGTGAGTGGGTGAGTGGATAGGTTGATTGGTTGTTGGGTTGGATGGATGGTTGGAGAGATGGATGATTGGTTGGTATAGGTGGGTTGGTTGTATTTTATGGTTAAGGGGAGGGGAGGGGGAGGTGTACGGTCACGAGTACTAATAAGTATCCAGGTGTGTGTGTGTGTGTGTTGCTTGGAGTACCTAGAGACAGTCAATAAATACACAATAAGATCTCCATTGTAATTACATAGTTGGTGAATAATTTAGTGGACCGTTCAAAGCTTCAACCAACCAAAGCTGCAGGTATATTTATTAGTGCTCCCGACAGTACCTAACCTAACCTAACCGTACCTAACCTAAGCTAACCTAACCTAACTGTACCGTACCTAACCTAACTGTACCTAACCTAACCTAACCTAACGTAACCTAACCTAACTGTACCTAACCTAAGCTAACCTAACCTATATAAACCTAACCTAACCTAACCCAACCCAACCCAACTCAGCCCAGCCCAACCCAGCCCAGCCCAACTTAACCTAACCTACAGTGTTGGTGAAAATTCTGGAGCAACTGCATGTATGATTATTCCTCCAATATATTCCAAGCTACAACAAATCACCATTCATTATTTTGGTTAACCTGCCATGGTGCTGTTTCCTCCAGATATACTTTGGAGGAATCAAGTTTCTCTAATGTACGTACAGTTGCCCACACATGAAATTGGTACTTCTCGCTACAACAAGAAAGAAAGTGATCAAAAGTTATTGATAGTTTGATGACAAGCAGAACAGTAATAATATTGTACAGTCTGTATGTCAACAAACTACTTTTTTTCACTTTTTATTCTTTTGTAGCCACCTCACAAGTAACGAGCCATACCAGCTTCATGTGTGGCCAACTGTACACACAATAGCCAGCACTTATAAATAACAAATACAGGGGAAGAATACTGACAACGTGGACTGTACCTGTTATAAGTGCTGGCAACTGTACATACCAAAAAGTAGTGTAAAACTCTCTTAATTAAACTCATTAATTTCACCTTCGTTAATAAATACTGGCAATTTTACATACCAAAAGTATTAAAAAAAAAGTAATTAAACTCACATTAAATTCATCTCCGTTAACCAGCGTGATGATCGTATCGGGACTGTCTCTAAAAACGGCACTATGAAGACACGAGGCTCGACCATAACAAGACTTGAACTCCACGAACACTCCCACGTCGGGGGCCTCGCTGGCGTTGGCGTTGTTGTTGTTTTGGTCGTTGTTGTAGTAGTTGTTGTCGTTGTTGTGGTAGTAGTTGTTGTTGATGTTGTTGGCGTTGTTGTAGTTGTATTTGTTATTGTCGTTGTTGTAGTGGTAATTGTTGTTGGCATCGTTGTAGTAGTGATTATTGTTGGCGTTGTTGTTATAGTAGTAGTAGTTGTTGTTGTTGTCGTAGTTGTCGTCGTCGTCGTGGTGGTGGTGGTGTGTGGTCTGCGCGGCGGTGTAGTTACAGGGACGGTGTAGGTCGTACTGGTAGCCGTCAAAGGTGTAGAGGTGAGGGTCGTCGTGGATACAACAGTGGCGGCAGCAGTGGTCGATGGCACTGCTAGGTACCCAACCCTCCAACCCAGTACACGTCAGGGTTACACAGTGGGTCATCAACTTCTCACCCTCGGGATACAACATGCCATCAAACTCACAGCCTAACAAGAATATATATACATACATACACTTTATATAGTATAGTTAGTTGTGTATGGCTTTTTATAGGAGGGAGGTGTTAGGCCCCATTTACACGGCGTTGGTGATGTGTGGATATACCCGCCTCGGAGTATATTATTTCAAACAGGTAGGGTGATAACAGACCGCCACCTGCAAGCCATGTCTGTTTTTCTATTATTTTCTGGTGGTGAGGTGGGCGGGGTGTCGTGTGAAAACAGGCATTACACCGTGTACTAAATGGGGCCTAATGGGGATCCGAGCTGCATTTCGCCCTCTATCGGGTTGATGTGGCCAGCGTGTGTGTGTGAAAGGGACTACATCTAAAATATCAGTCATTGGGTCATTGAGGGTCCATACTTAAGGAGAGAGTATACTTTTGATAGATTGGAGTGCCTTGATTCCTCCAAAGTATGCCAGGAAACAGACCCAGATGAAGAAAAATAATGATATCCTGTTGCCTGGAATAGTTTGGAGGAATCATAATCTCCAAAAATGTCAAAACTATACTCTCCCCTTAAGAGTGGAGGCGTGCATCACCGGCGCCGTGTGAAAGGGACCTTCGCTCGTTATAATATTATTGATTCCTTCGGTAATATTATATCAGAGGACAAACGGACAAGTTATACAGTTGAAAAAATACACCGGTATATACGTAGATACATACCCTAGCTAAACATACCAATATTAATTAACACATTGAATAATCAACTTCGACATGTTATTTATTTTTATGCCGCGAACATCGACTCGTGACAGTAGAGAGATAATATATTAAATAGTATAATATATATGTTAAAAGGGTGAAAGGTGACGAAACATAAATGGAACAACTTAAAAAAAAATCAACTAAGAAAAAATCACACACACCTCATGAAAGATAATTGTATCACAACTCATAAAAAATATCACAACTCATAAAAAATATCACAACTTATGAAAGATATAATTATCACACAACTCATAAAAAATTTCATAACACCAATAAACAAACAATATATAAATAAGTAAAATAACTAGTCCTTTCAACACACACACACACACACACACACACACACACACACACACACACACACACACAGAGTCTCTCTCTCTCTCTCTCTCTCTCACACACACACAGGCCAAAATACTATACTTACAGTTGTTGTTGTCTCCCACTTGGTGTTGGACGAGGTATCCTTTATGACACACCAACTGGACACATTTGGTAGGTAGAGTAAATACAACCTCTCCTTCACGTGCCAATGTGTTGTTGAAGCAGCAAGTTGTAGTTGTAGTTGTAGTAGTGGTAGTGGGCCTTGGTGTTACTGTTATGCTCCTGCCACTATCACTGACACTACTCCATCTATCACTACTACCATCATTACTATCACTCCATCTACCACTACTACCATCATTACTATCACTACTACCACCATCAATTCCACCACTACCATCTTCTCCACCACCACCTTCTCTTCCATTTCTTCCACCACCACCACTACCATCTTCCCTTCCACCATCACTGCCACCAACATACGTAGCTGTACAGGTTATGATAAATACATTATAACATTTTGATAAAGGAATATATTTTTTTGTTACCATATATAAAAATAATTGGTAGGATTAAAGCTATTTGTTATTTTTTCATTTTTGTTTTGTAGATGATTGTGTGTGTGTGTGTAAGTGTGTGTGTGTAAGTGTGTGTGTGTACAGTTGCCTCCAGTCGTAGCGACCCCAGTCTCAGATGTGTGTGGCGAAATGTGGCAGCACTGGGTTTATATATATTATATATATATTATTTAAAAAAATAATAAAAAAACACTAATTATTAAAAAACGACGGCGGCGGCGGCGGGGTTGCAGTAGCGGGGCGGCAGCGGCGGCGCGGCGGCGGCGGCGGGGGGGCGGCGGCAGCGTGGCGGCGGCGGCGGCGGCGGCGACGGGGCGTCAGCGGCGGCGGTGGCGGCGGCGGCGGCGACGAAAAAAAATTAATAAATAAAAAAAAAAAAAAAAAAAAAAAGTTAATTATTAACAAAAAAAATAATTAATAATAAAAAGATATGAAAAATATATATATATATATTATTAAAAAAACAACAACAACTAATTATTAAAAAACGACGGCGGCGGGGCGGCGGCGTCGGCGGGGTGGCGGCGGCGGTGGCGACGGGGCGGCGGGGCGGCGTCGGCGGCGATCACGACGACGATGAAAAAAAATTAATAGATAAATAAAATAATAAAATAAAATAATAATAATAATAAAAAAAATTATTACAAAAAAATTAATTAATTAAAATATATATATATATATAAAGAAAAAAATATATATTATTTAAATAAAATAAAAAGACTAATTATTAAAAAAACGACGGCGGCGGCGGCGACGACGACGAAAAAAAATTAATAAATAAATAAAATAATAAAAGAAAATAATAATAATAATAATAATAATAATAATAATAATAATAATAAAAAAAATATTACAAAAAAATTAATTAATTAAAAAATATATATATATAAAGAAAAAATATATATATTATTTAAATAAAAAAAATACAAATTATTAAAAAACGACGGCGGCGGCACCGGTTGGGCGGCGGCGGCGGCGGCTGGGCGGCGGTGGCGGGTCGGCGGCGGCGACGGGGCGTCGCCAGCGGGGCGACGGCGACGGTGGCGGGGCGGCGGCGGTAGCGGGGCGGCGGAAACGAAAAAAAATTAATAAATCAAATAAAAAAAATAATAAATAGAAAAAAATAATACTTAAAAAAAAAGTTAATTATTACTTCGAGACTTCTTATTCAGTGAAACAATCCACAAAACCACATATTTTAGCTAACATTAAATAAAATTGTATTGGCCAATATTTAAGTGTTTTCCAATAAAGTTAGAAGGCTTATTATTGTTCATGTTTAATTAGGTCAGTCATAATGTCATTGACGTAAGGATGTGGCGACCAAGGAAGCCAAATTGTGGCTGAAGTTAGAGTTAATGTGGGGAGAAAGATGGGAGAGAGACATGCTGCTATGCATGTAATACAACATAAAGAAACATTAACGAATCTTTAGGAAATTCAGTCAATAATCCCAATTTTCTATGTGTGTGACTTATATATATTTAATCGTAATAAATTAATATCACGGTTTTTTGCTAGCTAGGATCGGCGTGAGTGAGCCTCTATCAGCTTGTAAATACAGTGCTATATAGCCTTCAATATAGCATACACTATAGTCTACTATTCATGAAAACTATATCCACAACTATCAATAAACTCTTTTAGAGAACACCACACTCGTAGTCGTAGCAAGGGATATAGTGCAAATTGGATATGGCGCAAACTCGGCCTGGCTTCATTTTACCCAAATTTCGCCCAGCTGAAGGAAGTGAGGGCCAAAATAAAGGATAATTGCGTATGAGCTACAGCGATAAAAGTTACAACAGGATGTTCATAAAAATAGTCTCATTATCTGTCCTGGCTCATTAAACTTCCATATGAATACATATCTACTGCAGTCCAGCAAAAAAAAAAAAAAAAAAAAAAAAAAAAAAAAAAAAAAAAAAAAAAAAAAAAAAAAAGTTACAACGAATACTTTTTAAGGGGGTGTGGGAGTAGGGGACAGGCTTGGGGGGGTTTTGGGGGGTGCGGGAATAGAGAGACAGGCTTGGAGGGGTTATGGGTGAGTGCTGGGATCGGGGACAGGCTTTCTACCCCACCCCACCCACCCTAAGCCTGTCCCCCTACTCCCGCACCCCCCCCTACCCCCCACAGGCCTGTCCCCTAATTCCCACCCACCCTTAATTAAGACACTCACACACACACACACACACACCCACCCATACACACACACACAGACACCCATACACAGACACCCCCACACCCCCACAGACACACACACACATACCGACACACACACACACACACTACTCACCCACTGGTACTGAGAGGACAGCAGAAGGGAAGCACATCAGGAGGAGAAACAGTAGACATCGTAAACCAGTCAACAACAACAACACCATCATCGTCGTCGTCTTCATAGTTTGTTTGTTTACTTGTAATTATGTTATGGTGTATACAAAAAAAGTTATAGTTCCTTCGTCCCTCTCTCACACACACACACACAGACCCACAAACGAAGATTAAATAAATTCTCTTCCTTTCGTCGTGTTGTGGTGTATACAAAAAAAGTTATAGTTCCTTCGTCCCTCTTTCACACACACACAGACCCACAAACTAAGATTAAATAAATTCTCTTCCTTTCGTCGTATTATGGTGTACAAAAAAAAGTTATGGTTCCTTCGTCCCTCTCTCTCACACACACACAGACACACAAACGAAGATTAAATAAATTCTCTTCCTTTCGTCGTGTTGTTGGTGTATACAAAAAAAGTTATAGTTCCTTCGTCCTTCTCTCACACACACACACAGAGAGACACAAAAGATTATATAAATTCTTTTCCTTTCGTCGTGTTATGGTGTATACAAAAAAAGTTATAGTTCCTTCGTCCCTCTCTCTCACACACACACACACACACACAAACGAAGATTAAATAAATTCTCTTCCTTTCGTCGTGTTGTTGGTGTTATGGTGTATACATAAAAGTTAGTCCATTCGTCCCTCAGCCAACCACAACAAGGACTGAAGTTTCTGCCTGTGCTTCGGACGGCAAAACACAATATTTATATATAAAAAAATAATTCCCCAGTGTTCCTCTTCCCTGCTTGTCCAACGCGAGACTGACTGAGTGACTGACTGACTGAGTGACTGACTGACCACCACACCACGATTCTAATTGCCCCCAGTCAGTCAGTCAGTCAGTCCTCATAATGAAGCAAGTGAATCTTTATAATGAGACAGACTCTGGGCCGATTCCACAGTCGTTTTTCGGGACCCAGTTTGTTCGGGATCCAACCCAAATCATCAGCATTACATTATTGGAACTTTGGTGATGGATCTTTGGTACCGGGTATACCGCCCCAATCGAGCTTACTAATTATATATTAATGAAAATATTTATATTATTTGCATATCAAATGATTATTTTTCATTGTATAATGCATGTCCATTGTTTTCTATAGAAGGCATCTACAAAAAGGAAAAACAGCAAGATTGTATTATTTTTACGATAATTTTGATGATGGCAGTAAGTTCACTGCTGTCGTCTGCTGCTGCTACAACCAGTGTTGCCAAATATGGGAAAATTTCCCTAGACATGAAAAGAGGTAGCAATGGAGAAATTATATTAAGATTATTGAGGTGTAAATGGGGAAATTTCTACAAGACGAAATATACGACTATCTTCAAGAGTAAACAGGAAATTTTTAGGTAAAAAGGGAAAATCTGATGTTGAAGTTGGGGAAATTTTCGTCAAGCAGACCTGGCAACACTGACTTCAACTCTGCCAATATAAGCATCACAGCACTTCATTACTTTACATCTATTGTTCTTCCTACACGTTACTCCAAATTCATTTTAGCCTATGAAACATTTGTTATGGTATAACTTTATACAAGTACTTGAAACTGAGTAGAGGGAATTAATTATAACTCAAATTAACACTAGTATAGACCCGTCAAAGAACAATCTTCCGTAAGGTATAATTTGTACAGATTGTATGGTCTTTTTAATCAAATTACCCGCTATGACAGCAGATAAATGTATTATTAAAACATTATTTATATATTTTAAATATATTTAACATCAGTATTTCTCAAGGATTATGTTATTTAGTGAAAATTAACTGGTGATAATTTAGAACACCAGGAGCCTTGTTATGAGGAGAAATTGTGATGGTCAACTCGTTATGTGTTCTCTCTTCCAAATTCTTTCTGCTCACAGGTGACAATTCATATTTCGGCGCCAGTTTGTTATAGTTTAATGGCCAATATCCACCATTCAGGTGTACCAACCCTTCCGGTTAGTGCCCGGGGATTTGTTTGTGCTGCTACCAAGTTTGTAACAGTAACAGTTACTGTCTTAGTCTGTTTGTTGGATCCCTAACCAAAGATCAGACGACTGTGGAATCGGAAAGACTTATTGGTTAGGTAGGGGTCTCACCATGCTGGGGATGGTTTTCGTTCGGGCTGTAACAAATCGACTGTGGAATCGGCCCAGAGAGGATATATAATTATAATAGTTGGGTTTCGTGTACACTTACAATTCAAAATATGTATCAAGCGAATCTGAAACAGGATACACGTGTAAATGATTCACTAGTATGTCAAATGATTCGAAACTTCAATTAATGACACCAGGATACAAATTTTGGATTGTGAGTGTAAAGTGATGGTCTAATGTACTGCAACCTGGTGAATAAAAGCGAGCTATTTGAGTTAATTTTATGAACCAAAATTGCACACACCAACAGCTATAGTTTCGGATCATTTTTCGAAGCCATCTCATTGGAAGGTGTTGCAGTACATTAGACCATGACTTTACGAGTTGAGTTGAAAGCATGAGATTTGAAGCAGGTGGTGTGTGTGTGTGTGTGTGTTTCTAGACGACAGCCCACCCAAACCAAACACACACACACACACACACAACCAAATAAAACGAAGCTACACACACACACACACACACACAACCAAATAAAACGAGGCTACACACATACACACACACACACAAACAAATAAAACGAGGCTACACACACACACACACAACCAAATAAAACGAGGCTACACACATACACACACACACACACACAGTCCACCCAAACTCCTCTCACACCAGGTGCCACAACTTCACTTCCATACACCTTCTTTATAAACTCCTCTCCCTGCATTCTCTCTACATGTCCAAATCATCACAGTGTATTACGCTTCACTCTCTCAACCACTCCACACTCAATACCAATTGCCTTCTCACTCATACACACTCTCATTACTTTCTCCATCCCACCTAGTAAGTTCACATGCACCTCTCAAGTAACTCATTTCCACAGCACCTATTCTAGACTATTGAGCCCTACTCCATGTCCATGTCTCCGACGCATAGGTCAGTGTTGGCAGGATTATACTATTTCGTAGTCCCCTTTTCACTTCCATACTCACACTTCTACCCTTCACAATCCTCCCCAGTGATCCTATGACCTGTCATATCAAAATATAATCATACAACAACACCTTACTGACGTCAACTCAACCCTTATCAATTATTATTTTTATGAGGTGCTGTAAAATCATACACGTGTTGTTCTTTATTAACAAGATCTTTACTACAATGGAAGGAAAGTGTCTGTGGATACTTGATTGTGGCTGTAGGCAACATAGTACACACATACCATCACACTCTCACCCTCCCAGCCCAGCCCAGCCCAGCCCAGCCCATAATGCAGCCGGCGGGCACGGTCACTCACAGTAGCTGGTGTTGGCAGAGTGGATTTGGGACGCTCCGTGCACAACCACACTCACTCTCCCTCTGAAATATCACATGTTATATTATCCCTTCTCAGTGCTTACACTATACTGTACTTCCGTCGTCTTCCATCCTTCATTCATTCTTCTCACTCTGGTCACTTTTGCTCCGTGTAGATGCATAGATGTCTTCACCAGAAAGAAATACAGGAAGAAGGAAAGATTGATTATAACAGAGGAAGGAGGAAAACCTGTACTGTAGATATTATTAGAACATTTCCATGGGAAGATGAACAGGAAATTTTTTATTGCCACACTACAGGAAACTTTATAGACAAAGTCAATTTTTAGATATGATACACACACACACACGAGCACACACAACACAACACAACAAAACAGAGACAGTATGGGAGGACGTGTGGTGTTAATAGTGTGCATTTTCTATGTTGCAATCACTGTGTATCTTTATCAGGTAAATATAAATACTCACCCTTGGTGGGGAAAAATGAACTTGATCCCCGGCCACAAGATTAAACACAGACGGACTCAATGTTTGTTTCATATTGGAACTATAGTAGTTTTGGTAACAATGTTTGTCTCATATTGGAACTATAGTAGTTTTGGTAACAATGTTTGTCTCATATTGGAACTATAGTAGTTTTGGTAACAATGTTTGTCTCATATTGGAACTATAGTAGTTTTGGTAACAATGTTTGTCTCATATTGGAACTATAGTAGTTTTGGTAATAATGTTTGTGGACGGGGTCATTGTGTTAAATATTTACATCAATTTTTTTATGAAAATGGTTACAAAAGTTGACTTTTATCAGAAAGTGACTCAAGGAATCCAAATATGTTTTGGCTTTGTTCACTTACAATGAAAATTGAGAGATTAGTTTGTGAAGAAACACACAGATAGAAAGAAAGTTACCTTAATATGATGATTACATAGTGGTTAGAAAAAGATCTCTTTAGAAACACTAAAAGTATTTGTTCCTTCTTTCCCATGTTTCTACGTCAGATGCCCGTCATCCAAGTGAGCTCTTCAATCTGTGGTGTGAGAACCTGGTTACCAATCCCATACTCACTCAACACCACTATCAACAACACCAACACTGTCAACAACACCAATACTGTCAACACCAACACTGTCAACAACACCAATACTGTCAACAACACCAACACTGTCAACAACACCAATACTGTCAACACCAATACTGTCAACACCACCAATACTGTCAACACCACCAATACTGTCAACACCACCACTGTCAACAACACCAATACTGTCAACACCAATACTGTCAACACCAACACTGTCAACAACACCAATACTGTCAACACCAACACTGTCAACAACACCAATACTGTCAACACCAACACTGTCAACAACACCAATACTGTCAACACCACCAATACTGTCAACACCAATACTGTCAACACCACCACTGTCAACAACACCAATACTGTCAACACCACCAATACTGTCAACAACACCAATACTGTCAACACCAATACTGTCAACAACACCAACACTGTCAACAACACCAATACTGTCAACAACACCAATACTGTTAACACCCCTGGCTACAGTATCTCCATCAACACCACTGTCAACAACACCACCACTGTCAACAACACCACTGTCAACAGCACCACTGTCAACACCACCACTGTCAACACCACCCCTGGCTACAGCACCACCGTCCACACCATCATTGAGAGAGCGTCATTCCTACATCAACAGTGTAGTAAACTGGGCCTCGGTAATGGAACCTATAATACGCCTCCATCAGAATTTTTCGTCATAAAGGAAATTCTTGGCGTGTGTCGAACTGGCAAGGTAAGAAAGATACTCGAAGGAAAGGGAAATAAAGTAACACGCTAAACAAAAATGACTGTACAGTGGGCAGCATAAGTTCGCTTCATTTCCACCTATGTATGTATGAGCTATAATGATGATATAACACAATTTAAATACAGAGATGACAGATATAGTTCACATGTGGTAAATGACGTATGTTGTTATTGGTATAAAAACAGGTTGAGAATGCAACTATCTGGTTATATTAACATTATTAAAGTCATGAGATGGACGAAAATTTATGCTGCCGGCTGTACATACATACATACACCTTTACAACAACAACAATAAGCAATTCACTTCACTTCTCACCATACTATTAATATACATATAACTAATTCCCAATAATGGTATACGCAGGGGGCTTCCTTCTCCTGGACCAAACTGGAATGGCTACTGGAAGAGAGTGAAATAATACAAGAGAATATCAAGTCAGTTAAACCTCGAGCTGTTATCAGTGTCCGTCACCCACTGCGACGACTCGTGTCAGCTTACAGGTAAATAATTATAATGTGTCAGCTTACAGGTACAGTCGTGATACGTAATCCCTGACCAGAGACGAACGGCAGGCACCACACACACACACATACACACACACACATACCCTGCATTCGAACTCAGCCTCTATAGGTGTACTGGGTGGGGGAAATGAGCAATACCAGGCGATTCGAAGCTTTCTGCTCCTCACACTCTGGTCAGAAATTATGTATCACGAGTGTATATTATTATTATTATATAGTCTGTATTGGTAATGAATAACACAAGCCTTGGAAAACATTAAGGTGGTCTTCAATGAGGGACTGTGTGTGTGTAAAGTGAAGTGGTGTATATAAGTAATTTATTCATTGTATATATATCCAGGGTTATTACTTTGGGGTACAGTTTGACACATGAATGGGTGGTACAGCCCAGGTGAAAGATACTTGTCCCATTTGAGTAACCAGTGTCTATTATCAGGTACTTGCTTTTTATTACCATCCTCAATACTGACTTTTGCCTCTGATGTCTCCTATTTACCAACCTAACCTAACTTTACCTAACCTAACCAGTGTCTATTATCAGATACTTGCTTTTTTATTACCATCCTCAATACTGACTTCTGCCCCTGATGTCTCCTATTTGGCACTAAATAAGAAACTTGATATTGGGAAAAATTGACCATCTTTCACTTGGGTCTGTACCACCTATTCATGTGTCCAACTGTACCAGGTTACTCATGTAGAATAACGTGAGGTGTATCATTTTTTTCATGCATGAGTCAATGATTCCTTGAATAATAATTACATGAGCCACAACGAGATGAAAAACTCACACTGGCAGACAAAAGTGTATATATATATTTTATTTTAACAGTTTTATTTTGTGGTGAAGATGAAATGATGAGATGACAATGAGATGGTACATACAGAAGGCTTCAATATAGTATACAGAATGTGTGTGTGTGTGTGTGTGTGTGTGTGTGTGTGTGTGTGTGATCTGATACGATATTTTCCCATGTGTTTGTATGTTCCCATGTGTGTTTGTTCCCATGGGTGTTTGTTTGTTGCCATGTGCGTTTGATTGTTTCCATATGTGTTTGTTTTATATTCACGTGTGTTTGTGGCCATGTGTATGTATTTATTTATTAGTATGTTGTTTATTTATTCTAACCCCACAGGGACAAGTATCTGGGTGGTCTTCCTCTCGATATCTACACCGACACCTACCGAGAGAAGAGAGACCTACTTGAGTCTTGGTACACACGTTGGTATAACTACTGGTTGCCTGCCCTCATCTCCAGTGGAAGGGTCACCTCTGAACGCCTCTATGCCACCTACAACAATCACTCCTCCTCGTTCGGGAAGATGCACGACCTTATAACCACAGCCTATGGAGACTCTGATGAAATTGAGATGCTGGTAAAAAAATTTCAGAAGGCCACATTCTCCTTCGAGCAGTTTGTACATCATGTGTTGTGGACTCATGAACTAAGACTGCCTGACTTCCACTGGCTTCCTGTCTTCAACACCTGCCATCCTTGCTACTATCACTATGACTACGTGATTCACCTGGAGACTGCCATGGAAGATGTGAGGGACCTGCTGAGCCTGACGCACATCCAGAACCCTGACGAGTATCCCTTCCCTGCCCTACACGTCACTAAGCAAGGCACCAGTTCTGACTCCTTCTACTTTGCCTACATTCCATCACATGTAATGCAAAGGATTTTTCAGATATATGCCCTGGACTTCAAGTTGTTTGGTTACAGGAAAAATGAATAGGAATTTTTCTTCTTCAGATGATTTATATCCCCTGTACTTCAATTAATTTAATTTGTTTGGATACAGCGAAAATGTTAATGATTTGTTGTGAAATAACAAATTAAGAACCACATATACGTGCATTTTATAACATAAATGATTATGTGCATTAACCACTTAATTAACTGCAGGTGAGGACATAAGTTGACACCACCAACAAGTGAGGGGGACGACAAGGGGATGACTTAAGGTGGTAGTTCTTGTTTGATACATTGGAGTGCCTTGATTTCTCCAAAGTATGCAAGGAAACAGGACCAGAAGAGCAAAAATAATAGTGTTCTCTTGTTTGGAATAATTTGGAGGATTCAGTTGCTCCAGAATTACCAACACAAAACTTCCCCCTTAAGTTGACAGTCCAGTATTTAAACTTGCAGCACGCTCTCTAACATGCTTGTGTATGCTGGCAATAGTCACATATTTCATATTTCTGTTTTGAAAAATGTGATTCTGACATATTTTATGATTATATTAGAGTGTGAAAAAACGTACTTGATATGTAAGGAGAGTGTAAATATGAATGTTGTGTTATGATCATTCTGAGTTGACTATCCATCCTACAAATGTCCATATAGTTTTGACAAGTAGTGTAAAGTCATGGTCTAATGTACTGCAACACTTTCCAATGAGATGGCTTCGAAAAATGATCCGAAACTATAGCTGTTGGTGTGTGCAATTTTGGTTCATAAAATTAACTCAATTAGCTCGCTTTTATTCACCAGGTTGCAGTACATTAGACCATGACTTTACACATTAGAAGACAGATAAAGGTTTGTACTTCAATATCCTGTATCATTTATTCATGTAGCGTGAGTGGTTGACACGCTATTAACTATCAAATGTGTTGTTTACATAGTGAGCAGGAGTGTAGGAAAAAGACCACCAAAAAAAATACACAGCTGCCACTCTTGGTAAATCCTCACCTCACATTTGTTTACCATTTTCTTTAATCCATAGAAACAAAAACACATCATTATCCTTCTTTTCTCACGTCCAACACAGTATCAGTATTTCTAAGTACAGTTGTGGACATATGAAACAGACAAACCTGTATTGGGGAGTCGCCCCTTAATGAGCATATATGTTATAGGGTATAATAGGGCCTATATAGGATAAGACGCTGTGTGTGTGTGTGTATAGAGGTTCATCCTATTCTGTTATGTTTGATGAGTGGCCCGTTTGAAGCGAGTCCCTCAAATCTCTTTCTTTCTCAGCTTAATTAATTGGATGTATTATTTCCAAACTTGTAAAGCTAGTTTGGTTTTCTCTCACTTCTTCCAACCTTAATAACATGACACTTATCTGCATTAAATTTCATCTGTCATTACTAACTACTCCACTCAACTATTTAGTCTCAACCTTCTTATAATTTTTTACAGCAGCCTTCGTTTTTAATTTTTCGTTGTGCCTTAGCATCGTCAGCAAACTTCTATGTCAGGCCAACGTACACTCGTAATAAGTAATCCCTGACCAGAGACGAACGGCAGGCACCACACACACACACACACACCCTGCATTCGAATTCAGTCTATATATGTGCACTGAGTGGGGAAATGAGCCATACAAGGTGATTCGAAGCTTTCTGCTCCTCACACTCTGGTCAGAAATTATGTATCACGAGTAAATATAATCATACAACAATACCTTACGTCAACTCAACCCTTCTCAATTATTATTATGAGGTGCTGCAAAATCATACACATGTTATTCTTTATTACCAAGATAATTACGATGATGGAAGGAAAGTTTGGGTGGATATTTGATTGTGGCTGTACACACCTCTGTCTAAACTCTAGACACTCAAAACAAATCAATGGCATTACCACAAAAATTAATACTGTATAGATATCACAATCAGTCACATCTATACTCCTTATCTAACTAAGTTACTGTATATAAAAACTCCCTTTTCAGGATCTTTTGAAGAGAGGAAAATTAATAGGTCCTTATTTGTCTTAGAGTTGGTGTAGGAGTTTATTGTAAAGTACCAAGTAATCACAAAGTCAACTTCAACAAAATAATAACACAAAAAACAAAACAAAACGGCTCACCGCTCCCGTGTAAATAAAGACGCCAACCAACTGTTAGTGATTCCCGTCAGCCGGTAGATGGCTCTACTGTACCACGATGACCAAAACCACTCCCATAAGAGTGACCTATCCTTCTCCCAGTAGTACTAGAATGATCCTTATTTCCTTCATTTCCTAGGTAGTAAACAATATGGCGAGGGAGGAGTTGATATCAGCGTCTACAGTCCTCAGTAATGGTCACACTATGGTGGTAAGAGCCTTTAGTAGTACACAACTTTATATTAGGAGCAACCAGAAGCACACAATACACACAGTTGGGGAATATATGGGGATGTATGGGGGGGAAATGGGGGTTAAAATGGCATAAATATACATCCCCCCCATTACCCACCCTTCCTTATACACACATACGCACACACATACATACATACATACACATTTTTAATACAGATGGAACCAGAAGCACACAATACACACAGTTGGGGAATATATGGGGGGGAAATAGGGGTTAAAATGGCATAAATATACATCCCCCATTACCCACCCTTCCTTATACACATACGCACACACATATACCCTGCATTCGAACACAGCCTCTATAGGTGTACTGGGTGGGGAAATGAACAATACCAGGCGATTCGAAGCTTTCTGCTCCTCACACTCTGGTCAGAAATTATGTATCATGGGTGTACAGCTGCTGGCCACATTTTACAGTGTTGCCAAGTCTGCTTGACGAAATTTTCCTCACTTCAACATCAGAATTTCCCTTTTTACCTCAATTATTCCCTGTTTACTCTTGAACATTGATGGTCTTATAGGTATTACATCTTGTAGAAATTTCCCTGTTCACTCTTGAATGAGCTGTATTATATTATTTCCCTGTGTAGACTTCGAAATTCCCTAAAACAGAGAAATTTCCCTGTTCACTCTTGAATGAGCTGTATTATATTATTTCCCTGCGTAGACTTCGAAATTCCCTAAAACAGAGACATTTCCCTGCACCTGGCAACACACACTGCCCACACAGCTTAGTCAGTCAACGTTGGACGAGATAGTAACCCCGAAACACTATATAACACTGTATCGTAATGTATTAACTCCTCTTGTTCGAACCATTCATTCATTCACTCACTGGTGGAAGGGAGAAGTAATAAGGAGGAATTTGAAGAGGGTAGGGGTAGGGGTGTGGGGGGTACCAGGGAGGGATTGGAGGAGTGTTGGTGGTGGGGTGGGGGGGTGGGGGTGGAGAAGTACACTCGTGATAAGTATTCCCTGACCAGAGACGAACGGCAGGCACCACACACACAAACCCTATATACATTCGAACTCTATAGGTGTTCTGAGTGTGGAAATGAACAATACCAGGCGATTCGAAGCTTTCTGCTCCTCACACTTGAGTCAGAAATTATGTATCTCGAGTGTAACAAGGAGAGTAGGTAGGTAGATGGGAGTGGGGGAATAGCAGGGAGGGGATTGGAGGAGGGTAGGGGAGGGGTGGAGATGTACCAAGGAGAGTAGGTAGGTAGATGGGAGTGGGGGAATAACAGGGAGGGGATTGGAGGAGGGTAGGGGAGGGGTGAAGAAGTACCAAGGAGAGTAGGTAGGTAGATGGGAATGGGGGAATAACAGGGAGGGAATTGAGGAGGGGAGGGGAGGGGTGGAGAAGTAACAAGGAGGGTAGGTAGGTAGGGGAGGGACCGTTCGCATGAAGCGTGGATCTAGCGGTTGACACCACATACTTCCAAATTTTTTTTTATTTTTTTTTTATATTGGGTACATCGACAAATTGCATATATTATAGACTCTTCTTCGTTAAAATAACGTATTTACTATGATGTTAGTATTCCAGTAAACATTTTAAAGACGTTAAAGTGCATATTAATGAGCTAGTAATATAGTTTGAAGTGTTTTATTGTGCTGTATTATTTTTGGTGTGTGTGCCTCAGTGGATAAACATTCATCGGTTTTATATATACATGTGAATATTTCTTGATTTTTAATGTAGTATAAATGTTCCAAGTGACCACCAACAAAGGTAATAACAGAAAAAAAAATTATTTCAGCAGATACTCGCTGCCTACAGTACGACATGCTTAACAGTCAAAACAATAACAAACACAGCAACCAAGTGATGTATGATGTGTTCTCGTAGTAGTATCGGCTTGGTGGTGGTAACTGTTTCTACTGGGAATGATTTTCCCTCGTGTGATTTATTACACTCGACAAAGAAGGCTTCAATACAAGATGAAGATGAAGATACAAGACTCAATCTGATGTTTGTTGATATTCGTTCATACGCTAGCCAGCCTCGAGAGCAGCAGACAGTACGGGGTACTACGTGACTATAGCTTTTTCAGCCATTAAACTCTCAAGAAACCAACACTAAATTATTCTGTTTCATTACAATGTCGATAAACTGGATCATTTGACTTCATAGTGATATCAATGGAACTGCTAAGGTGTGTGTTCGTATAAATACTAATATAGTTTTTAAATCATAATTATCGTTTGTTACCCTATATAAAATACATACATTTCTCGCGATGGTTATGGTGGTTGGAATATTTTTATACAAGCACATATACACAAACTACCTCTTAACAAAAATATTTTATACTAATATCAATGAATATTTGCCTTAAAAATAGTTAAATATTTCCGTATATATGAATTGAAACCTCTCTTCACCGAGTCAGTGTTCTATACGCTCGTACTCCCGCTGACAAAAAATGCTTTATTTTCATATTAATCACTTTGCTATTGACTCATGAGAGCATTTATTTATAAAAATAGTTAATATTATACTTCAATACACATGTAAAATCAATAAATCTTCAACCTGGGCCTTATACAACCAACATCAAAGCACAACATAAAAAACATCACAAATTATTATGTGAGCTCATAGATAGGTACTCTTATGTTCTTAAGTGAATCAAAATAATGTTGTTGGTATAATAATCATAACAGGGAGTCTGTGGTGAACTAATATCATTGTACCTTTTATAAAAAACGAAATGTACAAATCTGGTGGTTTGTGGCAGCTTTTTTCTTAATGCGAGAAGAGGGTAGGTGGGTGGGGGAGGAGCTACCAGGGAGGGATTTGAGGAGGGAGGGATTTGAGGATTACCAGGGAGGGAAGGTAGGGGTGGGGGGGGATGGTAGGTAGG
>JAWZYT010003801.1:0-2500 GCA_034508575.1 Petrolisthes manimaculis | reverse complement strand
TGTTTGTTTACCAGTATATGTAAACACACACACGGGGAGAAAAAAATAAAAGAGAAACTTTACTGTACATGTAAATCTGGAGCAACTGAATCCTCCAAACTATTCCAAGCAACAACAACAAAAAAAACACCATTACTCTTGCTCTTATGGCTCTGTTTTCTAGCATGCATTGGAGGAATCAAGGCACTCCAATGTACCATAAAAATAATTAATTTTTTACCACCTTTTAAGGAGAAGAAGAAGGAGGAGAGGTGGACACGAAATCTATCATAATAATAATAATAATATATATCACGTTTATATATATATTCTCTTTTATATTTGCTTTATTTAGTTCATATATTTATTATGTATCTTATCTAATGGAAATACACAAGGGAAGGGATTCACACCCCCCATCCTCACTCACTGACTGACTGACTGACTGACTGACTGACTGACTGCATGACTGACTGACTGACTAACTGACTGACTGACTGCATGACTGACTGACTGACTGACTGACTGACTGACTGACTGACTGACTGCATGACTGACTGACTGACTGCATGACTGACTGACTGACTGACTGCATGACTGACTGACTGACTGCATGACTGACTGACTGACTGCCTGCATGACTGACTGACTGACTGACTGACTGACTGACTGACTGACTGACTGACTGCATGACTGCATGACTGACTGACTGCCTGACTGCCTGACTGACTGAATGACTGACTGACTGACTGACTGACTGACTGCATGACTGACTGACTGACTGCCTGCATGACTGACTGACTGACTGACTGACTGACTGTTGAACTGGGGTACTGTCTAAATACGTTGGGGTTGGTTTCCTTGTAGGGGGTCGTGACTGTATGTATGTATGTTGTTGTTGAGAGAGGTGTGTCTGTCTGTCTGTCTGTCTGTCTGTTTGTTTACATTTTTTTTCTCTATTGGGGAGGGAAGGAAAGGAAGGGGAATGAAGGGGTGGGTGGGTGGGTAGGTGGGAAGGAAAGGGAAAGGGGTATGTAGTGGGTGGGTGTTTGTTTGTTTACCTCTTTCATTCTATCTGGGAGTAAGGAAAGGGGAAGTGAAAGAGAAGGGAAGGGGATGGAACGATGGATGGATGGGTGTCTGTTTTCTATCGAGGAATAAATAATAGAAGGGAAGGAACGGGTGGTTGTTTGGCTGGGAAGAATATAAAGGAGACACTAACAAGGCTGACTGAAAGTTGTAAGAAGAGGAGAAAACAGGAATAATGACAATACATTTAGTTAGTTATGATAAGAGAGGACAAGGGTGAGCTGGCACATCGATCAGAGGAGGGTTGTAGAGAGGAGAGGGACATGGTAGGTAGAGGAGAGGGAGGGCAGGCAGGCAGGGTAGGCAAGCAGGCAGGCAGGTTGGAGTATCAAGGACTGTGGTATGGGAAGAAGATCAGGCAGGCAGGCTGGTTTTCATCTCATCGCCTCTTCTTCATGGTGTTGAATTCCCCGAGTCCTCCTCCGTCCCATTCCACCGAGCGTTTGTACATTGGTCGGTCCATTTCCTCCGAGGCAGCAGCACCAGTGGCGTCTTCTAGGGCGTCCCTCCTTCTCCTGGAGTGGATTTCGCTCTCAACGGGTGGCCTGAGTTCGACCTGAAGCATCCCACTCTCCTCCAGGTTCCTCTTGTATCGGTCACTCATCTCCTGTTGTTGTTGTTGTTGCTGACGGTGAAGGGCTCCCAGCTCGGCCAGATACAGAGGTGAGGAGCCGTAGCCCTGGTTTGGGTTTTGTTCATAGTGGTGGCTTTCTTCCTCCTCCTCTTCCTCTGGGATCCTGACCTCGCGCTTTCTTCTCGTCATTTCTTTCTCCTTTTCTTGTTCCCCTTCTGCTTCTTCCCCTGCTTCATCTTCTTTGTCTGAGTTCTCCACTGTTTGTCCAAATTCGTTGAGGTACTCGTCGCCGGGCTTCATGTCTGACCTCTTCATGGTAGAAAAGTCACCGAAGCCTTGGCTAAAGGTGTCACCATGGAAGCCACTTGCCCCCATGCCCATACGTCGCTTCTTCATGGTGGAGAAATCCCCAAACCCTTGACTGAATGTATCACCATGGAAACCACTCGCTCCCATACCCATACGTCGCTTCTTCATGGTTGAGAAGTCTCCGAAGCCTTGGCTAAATGTATCTCCATAAAACCCACTTGGTCCCATTCGTTTCTTCATTGTTGAAAAGTCTCCAAATCCTTGGTTGAATGTGTCTCCATGAAATCCGCTGGCTCCCATTCCCATACGTCGCTTCTTCATGGTTGAAAAGTCACCGAAACCTTGACTGAATGTATCACCATGGAAGCCGCTCGCTCCCATTCCCATACGTCGCTTCTTCATGGTAGAGAAATCCCCAAATCCTTGGTTGAATGTGTCTCCATGAAATCCGCTGGCTCCCATTCCCATACGCCTCTTCTTCATTGTCGAAAAGTCCCCAAAGCCTTGACTGAAGGTGTCCCCATGGAAACCACTGGCACCCATACCCAT
>JAWZYT010003800.1:0-22638 GCA_034508575.1 Petrolisthes manimaculis | reverse complement strand
GTAGTAACGTGGGTGTGTGTGTGTGTGTGTGTGTGTGTGTGTGTGTGTGTGTGTGTGTGTGTGTGTGTGTGTGTGTGTGTGTGTGTGTGTGTGTGTGTGTGTGTGTGTGTGTGTGTGTGTGTGTGTGTGTGTGTGTGTGTGTGTGTGTGTGTGTGTGTGTGTGTGTGTGTGTGTGTGTGTGTGTGTGTGTGTGTGTGTGTGTGCTATAAGTGACACAACAATAATATCCTATATCTCCTATATAATATCATCTTTGATTGTAAACACCCCAAATATTATTATTAAAAAATGTAATGTATGCACAATATATGTTTGTTTTGCTTCCCCATTTGAGTGAAGTGGTTATAATTACGAATCTCACGGACCAGATAGACACACATACAGACAGACAGACAGAAAGACAGATAGATAGAGACAGAGACAAACAGACAGACAGAACGACAGATAGATAGAGACAGACAGACAGATAGATAGAGACAGAGACAGACAGACAGACAGAAAGACAGATAGATAGAGACAGACAGACAGACAGACAGAAAGAGTTGGAATATCCCGTGGAGGAAGTCAGCCATCAACCCACCTCGATTTTTATCCTTCCTGGAGGGTGTTGCCTGGTGGTGGATAAAAGGATACCCGGGGTGACCAACCAGGCAAGGGCAAGGTAAACACAGGAAGGGGCTATCACACTCACACATTAAAGGGGGGGAAGGGGGAGGGGGGAAGGGGGAGGGGGGTATGGGGGGAGTATACATTTGGTACAGTTGGACACATGAATGGGGGGGGGGGGAATGGGGGGAGTATACATTTGGTACAGTTGGACATATGAATGGGAGGTACAGCCCATGCAGGTGAAATATACTTGTCCCATTTGAATAACCGGTGTCTCTTATCAGGTACTTGCTTTTTATTACCATCCTCAATACATACTGACTTCTGCCCTTGATGTCTCCTATTTGGCACTAAGGAACACACACACACACACACACACACACACACACACCATCCTCAATACTGACTTCTGCCCCTGATGTCTCCTATTTGACACTAAGGAACTTGATATGGGGAGAAACTGACCATCTTTCACTTGGGCTGTACCACCCATTCATTCATGTGTCCAACTGTATACATTAGAGCGCCTTGATTCCTCCAAAGTATACCACGAAACAGGACCACGTGAACAAACAAACAAAAATAATGGTGGCTTGTTGTTGCTGGGAATAGTTTGGAGGAATCATGAGTTATTTCAGATTTACCAACACTGTATGTATGTACAGTCGATAGCATAAGTTCGCTTCATTTCCACCTACATATGTATGAGCTACATTTATGTTATAACACAATTTAAATGCTGAAATGACGGATATACTTCACATATTATAAATTACACATGTTGTTAGGATAGAAACTGGATCAGAATGCAACTATCTGGTCATATTAGCATTATTAAGTACACGAGATGGACGCGAATTTATGCTGCCGACTGTACCCTCCCTCCCCTTTACTCCATATGACACGGGGGCAAGCTTTCGTCGTCGAAGGGAACGTCACATTATGGAGGGAAAGTTGATTCCTTGAGTGGTTTTATCATCGAGTGAGTGCATGGAAAAATACATCGATCCTAAACCCTATTCTATTATAAAATATATATATAAATAAATAAATAAATAAATCACTAGCTACTTGACTCAAACTATATATAACATGCAGGCACCACCACAATTTCGACACTGAAATATAAATACAAAGGAATACAAAGGAGGAACATGCCATTACAGCTCTATTGTTGGTTTTACGTGTATTGTATTGAAGAAAGTAAACTGGATATAGTGAAAGTGTCTATATAATTGTACTCATGCAGTCTCCATTAGAATTATGAACATTTACTGAACGAGCGATGATTATTAAGTTTTTTTTAAGTGTTGTATCTTCCCTGTTGTGGAGGTGGTGGTGGTGATGGTGATAATGGTGGTAGAAGGTAGTGGTAGAGGTAGTGGTAGAAGCAGTGGTAGGGGTAGTAGTGGTAGTCGTAATGGAATCAGAGGTAGTGAGTGGTATAAGGGTAGTAGTGGTAGTAGTAATGGAAGTAGAGGTAGTGGTGGTATGGGTAGTGGTAGTGGTAGTAGTAATGGAAGTAGAGGTAGTGGTGGTAGTAATGGAAGCAGAGGTAGTGAGTGGTATAGATAGGGGTAGTAGTGGTAGTAGTGGTGGTAGAGGCAGGCAGGCAGGCAGGGCAGTAATAACCACATCAGCAACATTATGAAGCAGCAAGGTTGATGAGTGCACGACAAAGGACCAATTAATCCACCAAGGTTCTGTTTGCTCCCACGGTCTGCAGCCTCATGTAGTCACTCACTCACCTATACCCTCTCTCCTTCCCTCTCTCCATCCCTCACTCCCTCCCTCTCTCCCTCCCTCCATCCTTCACTCACTGCCTCCATCCCTCCCTCCCTCACTCCCTCCCTCCATCTCTCCCTCACTCACTCACTCCCTCCATCCCTCCTCTCACCTTGTTCTCCATCCTAAATAAATATCGTCATTAGTTATAGAAAAAAAAAATACACTGATACCTCTTTCATTATGTTTACAGTGATATACCTCCTACATTATATTTCCACTTACTTATACCTCTTTCATTGTAATTATATTTCCACTTATACCTCTTTCCTTATGTTTACACTTATATACCTCGTTCATTATATATACACTGATATACCTCTTTCATTATATTTATACTGATATACCTCTACACTAAAACTTACATTCACAGACAAAAGATTCTGATATGCTAATAAATAGATACATGTATATACCAAAAGATAGACAATAAAAGTATCTATTAGTACATCCTTTTGAATATAAATTATACCTATACTGAAGCCTCCTTCGTTCTCTGGCCTATTGTTCTTGCTCTAAAATAAACATCTAAACACTGAAAATTACAATGCCAGCCAAAAGATTCCTCTGCACCTTTTGGACAATTCTGAATGAGATCACAACACAGGAAAACATCAAGGGTTTCAAAGGGGTAGTATATAGATAGTATTTCTGCGGTTGGAAATGCTATAGTAATGGGTTAGTAATAAATAGCTACTGACCACGACGAGTGTATCTTATCTTCCTCACTCATCAACTTTATATCCCCGTTTACAGTTTTATTCCCACAGCCTATCCTTCTCCCTTGCTGCCCCTTTCCTCTACCTATACCTTTCTTCACCACATAACTAACACAACTGTGGGTCGATTTCACAGTCGTTCGTAGTGGTTTGTAAGCACGCAAACGAAAGAATCTTAACGGTGTAAATGACTTATGGCTGATTTATTTAATGAATTCGGTGAGTAAACTATGCTGTGATGATCATTATCTTACTGTTTGATAGATTTTGTGAATGCGGATTCTCAGCTTTTGGAAAATAATGAAGCTTTACAAGTGTGGTTGGTTAGGACGCTAACAAACGAATACGACTGTGGAATCGACCCTGTATCATCGAGATCTATAATTAAAGTTTTGGCCAAGGGAAGTCAGTGTTCATGCAGCTAGGATATACCAGAAACATCATCTTTAGTCGTTCATTCCTTTCACTTCACACTCCTTAATAAATGACCTTAACATTCACTGAAGTTGGTTAATATATTGCGTTGAGGTGTGGTGATATGAACGAAAAGGACACATGGTTCAAAACATAAGCTGTACTTGAAGTCACCAAGGTTCTATTGAGGTTGTTTGTATCCTATGGTATCCCCGTCCTGGCCTCCCACTTCACCTTGGTTGGTGGTCGGGGAACCATCTGTCCAGTAGATTCGGAAGCATAAATCTGAGAGAGGAGTGTCGGCGAATCATTGCTCGTGACTGAAGACTGACTGTTTGGCATCAGTGAGATTACCTTGGCTTCAAAATGATGGTCTGATCTGAGCTGGCCTTCATGCCTATTTCTACGGGGATTCCTACAAGAATTACCACTGGTTCAGCAGTTCAGTTGAGGCCACAAGGACTGAGGAAAGGTCCTCCTCCTCGCTAATAACAGTAATAAGACACTAATACTTCTCTACCGTAAATTATAAACTGTCTTCCAGGCGATACACTGATAATCTAATTTACCTTAGTAATCTGTCATAATGACGCTATTAGGATCATATTAAGTAACTATAATAACCATCACGAATTCGCAAATTCCAAAGGCATAAATCAAATTTAACTAAACTATTTGATTTTTTTGTAGTTAATTTATATAAACCTAGTGTTTTGTGTTTTGGGTAAATATAACAACATTCTAAGTAACGTTTCGTTAGACAGAGAGTTTATAATCAAGCCATCCTTGTTATAGAGTCACAAACCCTTGTCAGTCACCCTCGTCTGTATGTCATACTACCCTTAACCATCCTTCCAGTAACCTTTATGGCCAAGAAACAGACTCAATGACAAATTATTAGTCTTTTCAGCAGAAGTCATAATTATCTGCTTTTAAAGATAAATATTTGTCTACTTTTCATAGCTCATGTATGACTTTGAAATTTCATCCTTGGGAGAGTTTTCACGAGTAAAATATATTATGTGGCAAAGAGTACAGTGACATTACACCACGAGCCACATGATAAATATTACACATGATGAGATATAACTTTTGCTTTTGTCGGTACAGTCATCAACATTATTGTTTTACCTACAAGCTCTGAAAATTAAGATGGTATGAAGCTTTAACAATATACCGGTGTATGTAACAACTACTTCAACAACAACAACAACAATAACAACAACTACTACTATTGCGACACTTTCAAAATTTGGCACAACAGCAATATACAGAGTGTTCCTGTATGATAATCCGTAGATTCTGTGACATCATCTGGTCGTGGGATTGTACATACGTTTCCACCCACATCCATACATCCAGCCTCAGCAGCCATTCCTGTGGAGTCATCACTGGTAATGACCGAGTCTCCACCACCACCACCACCAACACCGTCACTGTCAACACCAACACTATCGGGACTGCTCGCTCGGCCAGACAACTTGAGGAACTTCAACAACAACAACAACAACACCAACACTACCTTTCTTGGGGTTGGTCTATATTGCACCCCGGTAAGGCACTGACTGAGTATAGGGAATAATTTATAACCTTTTGTTCACCAGGATTCCCAGTCAATAACAACATCATCTGGTATTGGTCAGAGTAAAATATGTAGGAGGTTATTATGAACGTCATCAGGCTGGAAGGGTAAAATAATGCAGTACTAAACATAATTATGTCTCGAATTCTGTAAATAGAACCATATTATTCATCGTCACAGACTCATAAAAATTCATTCACAATAAGCCAGCAACAAATGTGCCCACCGCCTACAGTAGGTTAGAAAGATCCACAATATTGTAACGTTGTAGATTAATGTTGTCTTATGACCCTAATATTAGAAATACGATGATCCATAATACCGCTCTACATCATGTCCTACTTGGTATACAGCAGAAATAATAACCCCATCGAGAGGGACACGTGGTAATGTATAGTCAGTCAGTTCAGTCAGTCAGTGAGTTGTATCTTCATATAGAGATGTGCACGAAAGGTTATGTCTGGCATCCATAGAGTTTACTCGCTTGGCTCCACCTGGCTTTGGCTGCATGGACCGGGTTAAGGGAGTGTTACAATTATTATGGTAAATCAGGAGCAACTGATTCCCCCAAATTATTCCAAGTAACAGGCCACTATTCTTTTTGTTTACCTAGTCCTGTTTCATGGCATACTTCGGGGGAATCGAGGCACTCCAATATGCCAAACAGTCAATGAGGATACGACTTCCTTAGGTTATGTATGCTGTTTGTGACTGTCTATAATTATATGATGTATCTGTACAAATGGTTCTCCACCACCACCACCACCACCACCACCAACATCACCACCACAATCACCACCACCATCATCACCTTCCCACTACTACCACTACCACCACCACCACCACCACCTTCCCCTCACAAGCACCACACCCACCTCCACCATCACTATATACCACTATCACCACTACCCTTGTTTGGCTTCATTCCCTGTAATGGGCACCAGAACTACTCCCCTCCACCACCACCACCAATTACGGCCGAAAAATAATTGTTAATGGGCATAATTTTGTTCTCATTGTTTATCATAGAATTATACCAGACCTTGCCCTAACTCTCTCTCTCTCTCTCTCTCTCTCTCTCTCTCTCTCTCTCTCTCTCTCTCTCTCTCTCTTCTCCATCAGCATCTGGCCTCAGTCCCTCCCTCCCTTCTTCCACCGTCTCCATGCACTCTTCTCTCCACATCCACATCTTCCACCTCTTACTTTATCTCCTACTCCTCTTCTTCCTCTTTCTTCCACCCACCTCTATCTCCCTCCTCCACCACAACTAGCCTGTCACTATCTCTGGCCAGATCTCGTAACTTCTCTCCACCATATCCAACAAGATCTTCAGAAATATCTCTACTCACAACTCTACTCTTTTAATCTCTTCTCTCTATCTCATTCAACACCCCCGTCTCTCTCTACTCTCTCTCTCTCTCTCTCTCGTGTGTGTGTATTAACTACCACACACACACACACACACACACACACAAGGGCACAAAACCACACACACACACACACACACACACACACAACACACACACACACACAAACCTGCACTATACTCGTTAGACTTTACAAAATATCACACACACACACACACACACACACACACACACACACACACACACACACACACACACACACACACACAAGCTATTCGTGGCACTATTCCTGGTCGGGGTGAGGCGTGCAGGGCAAACTCAAACACAAGTTATATTTAGCCTCCACATTAACAACAACAACAACAACAACAACAGAACACTGGATCCTTTAACCAGTTTGCATGTTTGTCTGACTGTGTGTGTGTGTGTGTGTGTGTGTGTGTGAGTAAAGATGAATTTGTGTGTGTAAAGGTGTATATATGTATGAATGTATATATATATGTGTGAGAGTAAAGATGAATTTATGTGTGTATGTGTATATATGTGTGTGTGTATAAAGGAGAGATGAGTGTGGGGCCTGAATGTAAAGATGAAAGTAAAGATGAATTTATGTGTGTATGTGTGTCTATATAAAGGTCCAACCAAGGGGTGAGTGTGTGGGACCTTTATAACAGCCCCTGCAGCAGATGGGGTGATTCACAGGTGCCTCACATTAATCTCTATATGGATACATTAATGATACACTCTACACTGCTATAGAGTAACAGGAAAATACTAGGCTTCATAAGGAGTGAGGGATGAGGACGATTTTCATGAAGAGCATTTACGTTGTCAACTTTTTTTTTTTTTTTTTTTTTTTTGACACTTCCCTGTTTTCACCTTTTTTTTTTTTTTTTTTTTTTTTTACCTTTTATTTTTTTTTGCCACTTCCCTGTTTTAATTCCTTCGTTTTATTATCCTCTTGTTTTCCTACCTGATAAACAATAAATAAACAAATAAAGAATAATAATAATAATAAAAATAAATAAATAAATAATAATAATAAAAATAAATAAATAAATAATAATAATAATAATAGTATATTAATAAATAAATAATAATAAATAAAAATAACATTAACAAAACTATCTTTCATCTTTAATAAATACTATACGTCACCAGTAGAAAGGGATTAAGTAGGTATATGTCATCTCTAATTCTCAACAAGGGAACTATAAGGACATAATAATTGTACACACATTTCCGTGAAGGATTGGTTGGTATGAAGACGAGAGAAACACCAGACGGATATAAATAGTTGGGCTACTGACTGAACCCTTCAAACCATGTCACGAAGCTGATAACCTATTTGGAACAATGAGGTGATTTGTTTCTCGGGATAGTTTATAGTGGATTCTGTAGCCCTGATTCACACACACACACACACACATACACACACACACACACAGACAAGGTAATACCATTTAATTAAAGGTAATACCATGGGGCCTGCTCCTATTCTAAATTACCCAATGCCTAAACGACCATAGATATCTTAAAACCTAACAAAGATTCATCAAGGCCCAAAGTAGTACTAGTGTTGTTTGAGTACTGTACATCATTAATTATTCAAGTTATTTGGTCATAATTCCCTTACAAACGAAGTCAGTGGAAGAAGTTGCACACAAACTCGTACCATAACTAACTTACTTTGCCAATACACTATATACACCTAAAGTAATACTGTCAGACAATGGTAAAGAATTAGCCAATAGTTTGTTACGTAACATATATGACCAATATAACATTAAACAGAGTATCATAACAGCATGTCATCCAGCCAGTAATAGTCTTCTTACTGAAAGAGCAAATCATAAAATCCTAGACGTTTTGTGACATGTAGCTAATCCTATGCAAGGTTCATGGGAAGTACTGGATATCTGTAGCAGTATATAGCCTCAATACATGGCTCCATAGATTCATCCAAGGGTAAATATGGAGTCCGTGAATCCGTATGACATATTAACTGGTACCGCACATTTTCTCCAGTATATAATATGGATAATAGCATCCATAAGGAAGTCAGAAAACACTTAGAGGCTAGTAGTCATGAAATAATGCCCAAACAAAATGCTCAAGCTGTAACTATATATAGATATTACTGTAGGGGATACAGTCATGATAAAAGCCCCATAAAAATTGTCCAAACATACTCCCAAATTCTTAGGTTCATATGTGATCACAGAATTAGCCCATGCATGGTAATAAAATAAAGGTAAAAGACGTATAAACAGGGAAGGAAGAAATAGTACATGTAGGCAGGTGCTTAATACTTCACATAAATAGCACACATAGCACAAATAAAATAAACTCACAAGAAATAAATCACACTTCCACATTATGTCTAATAAATACATACAGACAAAAACTTGGGTCTGGTAATAAAACCAAATAATGGATATAATAATTATTATGTCTCCATATTGGAGATTTGAAACAAGAAAGATACTATTACAGTTCTTGATGAGTGGAGTTATTGTTATATTTGTTCTTTAAGACACAGTTCCCCCCGATACATTAAATCCTGGTGCCTTGGTGGAAAATAAAGGAACCGTCTTGGTAGTGGAAGATTTAGTCACCATAAAGCTACAAGTACTGTACATGGACTAATTGAGATTCCAGGGACAATTAAATATCTTGGACAATGTGTATCAGAATTGCAAAGAAACATATGGAATGTCACGAATCATGTGAAAAGACTTCCTACCCACAATGTTACAAGGTTACCTACAAGCATAAAATTTACTTTCTTTAGAAGTAGTCAAGTTAGGAGAAGTAACTATAACTCTTGAAAAGCAGAATAGAGTTGTTGGTCAAACCTACCAGGCATTTCAATGTCTTATCTTAAAAACCCATGAAATAATAGGAACAACTAATGAATTATCTGAAATGTTAAACGAATTAGATGGAATAATGCCAGAGATAAAACAAGTCCAACAATTCACTGAGTACATAGCAGTCATAGAAATAGGTGTACAGGAACTAACTGATATCAAGGAAGTAATAAATAGCGAAATAGTAGAGGCAGGACTAGCAAGAGTGAATACTAAGTTGATGCTTCTTCAACAGTGAAAATAACTCTCAACGAGTACACATTAACTCCCATTTTGGCCATGTCCGATATACAGTACAATACTGTTATCAAGTTATATGGTCTATTAATTACAGAAACACATATATTAATCAATATTCCTTTTAAGTCCCAGGCAACTTTCAACATTTGGGAAACAAGACACTTTCCTAATTAAAATAAAAAATACACTATTGACTGTTGACAAACCTCTCCAATACATCGTTGCTACAGAGGACTACACACTACACACTACTAAACAACTTAAAGAAGAATTTACTTGATGAATGTCACACTGTTTACTTACATAATTGTGTACGTATGCTCTGCTTACTCGTTACCTTCAGTATTTGGGCAATGTGATGAGTAAAGATGGGAGTTTAGGACATGAGGTGAGGGAAAGGGTACAACAGGGGAAGAGGGTTGTGGTAGCGCTGGTAGCAGTGACAAGGAATAGGGTGATGAGTATGGAAGTAAAGATGATGTTACATGATAGTGTGGTGATCCCGACACTGACGTACAGTACGGGACGGGACCATGACGGCGAGATATAAATCAGGAGTTAGAGGGGTGGAAATAAGTTACCTTAGAAATGAGTTTGGAGTAACATAGAGAGATAGACTGATGAATGAAGAAGTAGGTGAGTGATGTGGTGTGGATGTGGATGTATTGGAGAGTGTGGATAGCAACACCTTGAGATGGTTCCGTCATGTAGTGCATCTGAGGAGCGCCATGCAGGTTATTCACGAAAATCGCTTAACTCGCTGATTCTCGAAAATCACTTAATTAGCTGATTCTCGAATACAGTATTACTAAATTCGCCGATTCTCGAAAAACACTTCAAAATGCTGATTTTCAAAAATGTCTCAATTAACTGATTCTCGAACATGATTTAATTCGCTGATTCTCTAAAATCACCTAAATCGACAATCACAAAATTCGATGATTATAGAAAATCATCTATTTTACTGATTCTCGAAAAAAACACCTAATTCACTGATTTTTTTATAATAATTATACTTCACTAATTTTCAAAAATCACCTAATTAGCTGATTCTTAAATCATCAAAATCACTACTTCTCGAAAAACACTTTATTATCTGATTCTCTAAAATCACATACTTTGCTGATTCTCTAAAATCACCAAATTGTCAAAAATCACTTAGTTTGCTAAATCTCAAAAATCACATAATTATCTGAACTTTTTATATATCTTATTTTGCTGCATTTAGAAAATCACTTGTTTTGCTGATTTTTTAAAATAACTGAATTTGCTAATTCTAATTACAACCTAATTCGTTTATTCTTGAAAATCACTTAATACACTTATTCTCAAAAACCACTTAATTCTCCGATTCCCAAATATCCCTTAAATTCAGTGACTTTTGATAATCACTTAAATATCTAATTCTCAATTGTCACAAAATTCGCTACTCCTCGAAAATTTTGAAAATCAGCGAGTTAGGTGATTCACTGATTCTCGGAAAATACCTTATTCGCTGATTCAAGGAACAAACCCTGTTTTGATGATTTTCGAAATAACTTAATTAAGTTGCTGATTTTCGAATATCATTTAATTTCCTGTTTCTCGAAAAGTACGAACTTCATTCGGTGATTTTTTAAATTACTTAATTTGCTGATTGTCGAAAATAACTTAATTCGTTTATATTCGTGTGAGATAATAAGGATGCTTTTATGTGTGTATCAACACAAACATACACCGATACATTCCCCTTTAATAATAAAATACACACACATGGATTTCTGAAGGGCGGGAGGTGAAACGACAAAACTTGTGGCGTCGACTGTACCGTACCAACCCGAATGAGATGACACAGGTAAACACACAGTCATTCATTCAGGTTCGTCGCAGATACATTACATCTAATTACTGGCAGTGGGCGAAGACTACTGAGCGTGACTGTACACATCAATGGAAACGTGGGTGTGGGGGTGGGTGTGGGGGTGGGTGTGGGTATGTGGTAGATAGGTACGGTAATGCAGCAAAACAACAACAACAACAACAAAATTTACCTGGAAGACGTCTGAAACCCTCCATTTTGATCCAAACTTTTTCTGTCGTTGTGCCTGTGAGCCAACCAGAACTGAGATGAGACCGAGGAACCAATCAGAACTGTGAGTGTCGAGGAGGTGACATCACTACGCCCCGCCTTCCTTTACCACTACCCAGGGTGAGTGTGCAATGTGGTTACCAGGTAAGGAAATCTCGAGGCTTTAATTTAACCCCTTTTTATGTACTCTACAATTTCCCGAGATAGCTACACGAGAGTTTGATTTCTTTTAGACGTTCGGGGTTTGATATATAAGAGAAATATCTATACTTATTTTTTTTTTCTTCTCTGGGCCACAACTTGCCACGGGAGATTATCTTGTACTTGGCAGACGGGGAATGAATGCAAGGGAGCAACCGCTTCAATTTCGCAATAATAACATTTGCATGAATTACCGAGGCTAAGATCGCCACCGTGTGCTCGCAAGTGTGGGTTTTAGGACCGTACACATTAGGATTTGCGTCAAGAGAGTGAGAAGGAAGGGGCGCCACCGTTCCAACTAAGATTTATAACAAGGGACCTTCCGTATTCCGCGCGTTGTAATATGGTTTTTAAACACTGCAAACACGACCATCCATCGGTATAGTCACTACCATTGGGTTTGTGGTATTCATGGTGTTCCATTCATTAACACAAATACCATCAACTTCACACAATAAAGAATCTCTATAAATAAACAAATGAATAATTAATCGATGATGTATGTGTACTACTAACACTCCCGACAGTCCCTCCTTCGGGTTAGGTATAGGACTGGGAATACGACACACACACACACACACACACACACACACACACTATCGGGGCTTAACTATACTCACACTGGGACCACACATTCTACATTTTCTCTTTAGCTAATTATCGGTGGGAGGAATCCTGAACCCTGTATCCTATCATCGTAACTATTATAAGTGACATGGGCAAACCTCTTTTTTCTTCTCCTCTCTCTCTCTCTCTCTCTCTCTCTCTCTCTCTCTCTCTCTCTCTTGAACGAAAGGAGCAGGAAACGGGAGGATTGGCTGGCTGGCTGGCTACGCTCGTGTTGACAGTTACGAACGAAACAAAATAAAATCGTGGGCCAAAATTGTGGGTGGATGGTTGTGGTGGTGATGGCAACCTAACCTACCTCACCCAGCCTCCCACAGTCTAACGCACACTTCTCTTAATGTTTCACACCGAGGCTGAGTCAAGTTTGTCGGGTATACTCTACACTCTACTGCCACGAACAAAAGTCAGGAGCCCGGAGTTCATGAACCAAGTATAATATATATGTTCTGGATCAATGGGCCATATTCAAGAACATTCGTGGTACTGGTACTGGTACGATGGCTCTGTTGTTTGTATATGGAGCCATTATAGAGGTGCCACACCATCGTATACACCTAGATTGTTCTTGAATAAGACCCAATGAATCAGGAACATTTGCTAACAGAAAATAGGTATATATATATATATATATATATATATATATATATATATATATATATATATGTGTGTGTAAATTGTTTGAGATTCGTAATTGTATATGTAATACCTATGAAAAAACAATAACTATATATTATTGTATTATTTTATTTACACTATATAGCAATGTAAATGTTCAAAAGGCATCCTTGAGTTAGTTTACCAAATATCTCGATCAACAGAACTTTAGTAAGCGACTGTATCAAACTTAATAACATATTTTCATCTTTCCCCTTGACAAACAGTGCTCAGGCAATTGTTATCCACCAATTATTATTAGATTGGGTTAATTAAAGGGGAAATTTCTCTACGGTAAATTGGAGGGCGATTGTTGCAGAGTGTTGGGAGGGAGGTTTGATATTTGTTAGGTGGAATAGTGTTAGGAAAAATTAACATAGAGGGAAGTATGCTATTTGTTAGGTGGAATTTGTTAGGATAAATTAACATAGAGGGAGGTTTGATATTTGTTAGGTGGAATAATGTTAGGATAAATTAACATATATAGAAAAAGGTATGCTATTTGTAAGGTGGAAGTTGTTAGGTTAGGATAAATTAACATACTTATGGTTGAAAAAAATTAGAGATGAAGTTAGTTAGAATGGGTAAGATTAGAATTAGAGTAGGTTTAATATAGTATTGGCTAAGCAGGTTAATTAAGGGATCCGGTGATGTAGTCAGACACTTTGGAGGTAAAATGAGTCCTTTAAATATTGCCACGAAACACTGCCTATATGGAAGGAGCTTGTTTTATGGCATAGTCAGGAGGAACTGCTGTTACTTGGAGTAGTTTGGAGGATTCATAAAGCTCCAGTAAGGGCCCTCATTTTTTTTAAAACTACGGACCTTAGACACGGAGAGGGGTTGCCAACATGTAAACAAACAAACCATTTTAACTCATACTTTAATTAAGGACCCTGTGATCGTGTATGAGACCTGGTGGCTTCTGATTCCTCCTGACTATGCTACGAAACAAACTCCTTCCCTATAGGTGGTGTTTCGTGGCAATATTTGAAGGACTCATTTACCTCCAAGTTCCTGACTACATCACAGGGTCCCTTAAGGTGGTAATTCTTTTTGGTACATAGGAGTGCCTTGATTCCTCCAAAGTATGCTAGGAAACAGGACTAGAAGAGCAAAAATAATGTTATTCTGTTGCTTGGAATAGTTTGGAGGATTGAGTTGCTCCAGAATTACCAAAACAAAACTTTCCTCCTAAGAGACTAATTTTGCCTCAACCACCAATATAAATACTGCATCTCAATTTCAGTACCTCTTTCGTGGCACAGTTTGAAATGAATCATAAGTGTGTGTGTGTGTGTGTGTGTGTGTGACTTGTGTGTGTGTGTGTGTGTGTGTGTGTGTGTGTGTGTGTGTGTGTGTGTGTGTGTGTGTGTGTTAGAAGGCTTAAGGACCCTGTGAACGTGTATGGAAACTGGAGACTTCTGATTCCTCCTGACTACACCATGAAACAAACTCCTGCCATATAGGTGGTGTTTCGTGGCAATATTTGAAGGACTCGTATAACTCCAATATTCTGACTACATCACATCACAGGGTCACTTAAGGGGGTGTGGGAGTAGGGGACAGGCTTGGATGGGGGGGGGGGGTAGAAAGCCTGTCCCCTATTCCCACACACCCCAAGCCTGTTCCCCAACTCCCAAACCCCCTAAACCCCTCCAAAAAAAACCACACACGCTAAATCCCCCCCAAGCCTGTCCCCTATTCCCGCACCCCCTTAAACGTCCTTGTGGTGGCGACGAGTCCAACCCAAACGAGGAAGGGTCACTTACCTCAGTACTGACCACTGTATAAAACCATTACTGTGTATGGTAACCCTCAGGCGATAACCAACCCACCACTACTACCACTACCACTACCACCACCACCAACACTATCACCACTACCACCAACACCAACACCAACACTACCACCAACACCACCAACAACAACACTAACCCCTACCACCACCAACACCAACACTACCACCAACACCACCACTACCACCACCACCAACAACACTAACCCCCACCACTACCAACACTAACCTCCATCACTACCACCACTATACTTTAACCTCCATCCCTCCCACCCTCCTTCCCTCTTTCCATTTATTCCTTCATCTCTCCATCCCTCATTCTCTAGTTCCATCTATCTCGTCATTTCTCCCTCCCTCTCTCCATTTCTCTCTCCCTCTCTCCATTTCTCCCTTTCTCTCTCTATGTCTCTCTCCTTCCCTCTTTCCATACATATATCCCTTCACCCCTGTCTCCATTTCTCCCTACCTCTTTCCATATATCCCTTCCTCTCTCCAACTCTCTCTCCGTTTCTCCATATCTCTCTCCCTCCCTCCCCCCCGTTTACCCTCTGGTGTTAAAATAAATAATAAAACAAAATATATATATAAAACCGAGGTGTTGTGTTTCCTTCCTTGCCAGCGTTGTAGAAGTTGCCGTTGTCTCCACCTTCCATTAGTTATTTTCCGCCTTTTAGTCTTCACACGCGATTGACTCTTAATGAAGGGGGAAGTTTTGTTTTGGTCATTCTGGAGCAACTGAATCCTCCAAACTATTCCAAGCAACAGAAGACCATGCAAGCATTACTTTTGCTATTCTGGTTCTGTTTCTTAGCATACTTTGGAGGAATCGAGGCACTCCAATGTATCAATGTAACCCCCTGTGTGTGATGTAGTCAGAATATTGGAGGTAAATGAGTCCTTCAATCATTGCTACGAAACACCACCTATATGGAAAGAAGAGCTTGTTTCGTGGCATGGTTAGGTGGAATCAGAAGCCTCCAATTTTTGTTTCATACACGTGCGTCATATTATATTACTCTCAGATGCAATGTGAACGAAAAACCAGCTAATGGAAAAAAAAAATTGGTGCTGAAGTAATGTCATGGAATTATAGAAGGAAGAGAGTAACAGTAAACAGAGAAGATGAATAATAATGAATGAGTGTTGTCTAGTATGGTATCCGGAAGACTGAATGAACACACACACACACACACACACACACACACATATATAAAAACTAGCCCTTCCAACACTTAAGGCGATAGAATAATATTAGTACATTGGAGTACCCTGATTCCTCCAAAGTATGCCAGGAAACAGGACCAAATTAACAAATATACTGGTGAGGTGTTGCTTGGAATAGTTTGGAGGAATAATTTGCTCCCAATTTATCAATACTCTACTCCTTCTTTTAACACTCAATATGTACTCCATATATTGATAACTTTAACTAAGATGTACAAATAATATTGGTGATGTAATGTGTCTATATTAATAACACACTCGATGACATTATATAGTTGTCTCTCCTCTTCAAAGTATTCAAGACCTTTTTTATTTCAAATATAATCTGAATCTGGAGAACTGATTTTCACACTCATTCAACCTCATTCACACTCATTCAAGGCTCATACTGAAAGCTGTACAGTACATACATACATACATGGGTTCACAAAGCATCATATTTGGCGTACAATCATCGTATGATGAAAGTGATATATAAATTAAGAATATACAAAAGTCGAGTCGTTTTCACATTAAGAACCCTGTGAATGAATCGTGTATAAAATTGGAGACATTTGATTCCTCCTGACCATGCCACGAAACAAGCTCCTTAATTCCCTATATAGGTATGGTTGGTGTTTCGAGGCAATATGTGAAAGACTAAATTTTCTCCAACTTTTTAGACTACATCACACACAGGGTCCCTTAATTAATCAATAAAGACCCAGAACTGACCATCGAACCTGCCTCCCTTCCTATACCCCATTCCAGACATTGTTACCTTTTTGTTAGCCAGGAATGCTTGGAAGGTTTGGTATCCCTGCATGGAACGATAAAGGTTAAGGGTCACAGAATCACCACATGCAGTTGGGAAAACCTGGACCACAACACACCAGAGACGTAAAGAGAGAGAGAGAGAGAGAGAGAGAGAGAGGAGAGAGAGAGAGAGAGAGAGAGAGAGAGAGAGAGAGAGAGAGAGAGAGAGAGAGATGAGAGAGAGAGGAGAGAGAGAGAGAGAGAGAGAGAGAAGGGGGGGGAGGGGATGTATTAAATGTTCGAACAAATGGTAAAGTAACAGTGGGAAATAATCACACGTTTTCCGATTCAGTGTATATACAGTATAAGTGTGCAGAAAAACGAACTAACAGCTGAGTTGAATCCGACGTTATCCGGAGTGGCAACAAGAACGACTCATTGGAAATTGGAAAAAAAAATATAAAACAAATTTAAGTCAGATCATTTGCATCAAGACACGTTTGAAAATAGACAATTGCAAGATCACCATTGCAATTGGAACAAATAGTATACAAATAGTTTTACAAATATTACAATACTATACAAACAGTCTTACAAGTACTTTTAAAAATAGTCTTAGAAATAGTTTTACAAATAGTCATACGTATATAATTTATAGTCTTACAAGTAGTTTTGAAAATAGTCTTAGAAATAGTCTTGCATAATTATAGTCCTAGTTATACAAAAAGTCTTACAAGTAGTTTTAAAAAATAGTCTTACGTATAGTTTTCCAAGTTTCTCCTCTCTCTCTCTCTCTCTCTCCTCTCTCTCTCTCTCTCTCTCTCTCTCTCTCTCTCTCTCTCTCTCACTCTCTCTTTATTTCATGCCCAGAGTTTGCTAAAGCCTGAAGATGAAGATAAAGAAAATTAGCCATAAGTAGCATTCAGCAGCGAGACTCAATAATCCTTTTCTCTGTATGGATTGGATTGGGTTGTGTTGTGTTGTGTTGTGTTGGGATGGGATTAGTTTTGTTGTGCTGTGTTGTGATGGGTATGAGTTGTGTTGTGTTGTGTTGTGATGGGCTGTGTTGTGTTGTGTTGGGATGGGATGAGTTGTGTTGTGTTGTGTTGTGATGTGTTGTGCTGTGTTGTGTTGTGATGGGATGAGTTGTGTTGTGTTGTGATGTGTTGTGCTGTGTTGTGTTGTGTTGTGATGGGTTGTGTTGTGTTGTGTTGTGTTGTGATGTGTTGTGCTGTGTTGTGTTGTGTTGGGATGGGTTGTGTTGGGCTGAGCTGTGTTGTGTTGTGTTGGGCTGGGCTAGGCTGTGTTGTGTTGTGTTGTGTTGGGCTGGGCTAGGATGTGTTGTGTTGTGTTGTGTTGTGTTGTGTTGTGTTGGGCTGGGCTAGGATGTGTTGTGTTGTGTTGTGTTGGGGTTACATGTGATGAGGTGGCCAGCAGATACCTATAATGAAGCCAGAGGAGGAGGTCACCATCATCAACCTTCAAACAATAGGAAACAATGAGAGAGTGAGAGAGAGAGAGAGAGAGAGAGAGAGAGAGGAGAGAGAGAGAGAAGAGAGATGAGAGAGAGAGAGAGAGAGAGAGAGAGAGAGAGAGAGAAGAGAGAGAGAGAGGAATGTATTAAATGTCCAAACAATGGTAAACTAACAAGTGGAATAAATGTCTAAACTGTATACAACCTCAAACAGAGGTATCAATACAGTTAATAAATACATTCTAAAATTTACATAAAAGAACAACAAATAAATGGGATAAAGATAGAACAAATAAAGACAAGAGGTTCCTTTCCTTCCCCCAAACGATGAAGCAAAGAATTTCAAACAAAGGATAGGTTACATAATAGGATATATATTTATTCTATTCTCAACTCCAGTCAAACAACAAACAACATATTTCAAAAAGGTTGAATCAATTTCCAAATAAACTTCAGTCAAAGAAAAGGGGTAACTAACTAATTAACTCTCTATTTATCCAAACTTAAAAACAAAGCAAGCAAACAAGATACGCATAGGGGACACACACACACAAACACACAAGCAAACAAGATACGCATAGGGGACAACCACACAAACACACACATACACACACAAAGACCCATTCACACAGTCAGACGCACGCAACCGGCATACACACACTTAACGACTCACGCACGCACACACACACACACATCACCAACAACGGGCCAACACGCAAAGGTACAGTGACTCAAGTTGTAGCCACCAAGCCAACCCAGTACTTACCACCAGACGGCAGATAAGGTTGGACACGGAAAACACACCCATTGGCTCTCTCCGCACGCTCTCGGCCAATAGAGGGCGTGCTTGCTTCTGATTGGTTCATGCATATGTGATCCGCGCATGACACTTCGGTTATTCCGTTGGTATCGAGAGGTTAGTGCCTGCAGGCTTGGTTTGTCTTGCTTGCTTGCTTGCTTGGCTTCGCTTGCTTGCTTGCCTGTCTGCCTACCTCACTGCTCTCTCACATTATTATTATTATTATTATTATTATTATTCAGTGTACAGCTTATAATTTATTTCCATTAATGATCCATTCTTGCGAAATCTGATTAAACTCTTTCACTTGACCTTTCAGACACCGTGTGACCTCTGACAATACAAATGACCTTTCCTGACCTTTCCCTATTCTCGATGGACCTACACGAACGCTACGCTACCATAGACTGCCTGCATGTGGCAAAAGAGAAGGATCCTTATACCTTAGACCTATGGATGGTGATCAGCTTACAGTCTAATTCAACTTAAACACATTTACTATTTATACAATATACTGATTTTCTTAATATCTGTATAGTCATTTAATCTCATAACAAAACTCTAATCTTGGAGATGCTTTACACCAACAAAATAATATACCGGAATCTTATATTATTATTATTAACCTCAACTAACAACAATGTACAATAGGCCTACAGCTATCTCAACAATCACTACTATAATATACTGAAACCCTCTTGCCTTAAATATTTCGTTGACTGCATGTATACCTTAACTAACACATCAGGCAAAACACACACACATAACGACCATCTTCCACAACTACCATATCAACCACTTTCATAACTACCACCCCATCCATCATCACCACCACTGCAATTACAACCACCACCACCACCACCACCACCACACACCAATACCCACGTCTCAATCCCCATCACTAGAACTACATACAAGCCTTCAGTATAAATTGTGCGTCTTCAAGTTTACGTGCAATAATAAGAGTTATGGAAGCATGAGTTTAAACCACTGTGGTGTGCTGTTGAAAATTAAGAGGAAATACTTTTAGCAACTGTAGTAGATGTTATCGTAATATTAGAATTTAGTGGTTCCTACAATCTGTGTCAAGAAACAAACAGATTACCTGGACTTCTGCTTAGATGATAAGTCTGTATTGTGGCACAGTTAGGAGGAATACGTAGCCCTCCAATTTACCGATAGCATATTATATTACATCCCTTATTATCCTAAACAATTACTGGACATGTTTGACTGCAGACTGGCACGGCATATAACTTTTAGTGGATCACCTGTTGGTTCACTCATATTGTACACGAAAGCTTCAGGTATATTTATGCTGATGGGGGTATAGTCAGTCAGTCTCCTCCAGGTGTGTGTGTGTGTGTGTGTGTGTGTGTGTGTGTGTGTGTGTGTGTGTGTGTGTGTGTGTGTGTGTGTGTGTGTGTGTGTGTGTGTGTGTGTGTGTGTGTGTGTGTGTGTGTGTGTGTGTGTGTGTGTGTGTGTGTGTTACCCCCCTTAACCTCTCTCACACTTTACTGTGTTAAGTGTTATGATTTTTCGCTTCAGGAAAGGTGCACAATTTCACAGTAGTAAATTCATAAGAAAATGTCAGTATACCTCAAATAATAATAATAATAATAATAATAATAAATAATAATAAATGAAATCCACACTCATGCCTACACCACCAACACTCATCACTACCTACCTACCCACCTACCTACCTACCCACCTACCCACCTACCTACATCACCCCACTGACTTCTACTCCTTAGAGCAATAATCATCAACATCTTTACGACAGGAACCACTACTACAGCCGCCACCACCACCACTAATTCACACCATGCACCCCAACGCATACTAATACCACTACACACTTCACCACTGTTAAAAACCATCCTCTACTCGTGTCAAGTCTCCCTACAGTTTACACCCCTTTACCTTTGTTAGTATCCCTGCTTGCTATAACCTTATTATTCTTACGTATCTTCAGAATCACTATCCCTGCTTGCTATCCCTCCTCTCTTTATATATTCCCATTACACCCTTCATCACTGTGACTATCCTATCTGACTATCTCTGCTATCTATACATATCCTCAAATAGTACCTTTATACCCACCATAACCACTGTCACACTATCCCTTCTTGCTGTCCTTACTATTCTTACGTATCCTTAGATAGTATCCATACATCTTTGCCTTTTAATCTTCTACCTTTTCTCTATCAAATAAATCACCTGCACCTATATATAAGTACCCATAAACGCTGCACATTCTCTCACCACCTCTCCACCCTATACCAGACCTAAACACTAAACCTTCCTTCATCCCTATACACACTATCTCCTTCCCCATCCTTGCACCACAGAGTACCCCTTTCCCCAATCAGGACACCTCCACTAATTACTGACCCTAGTCCCTATACTCCTACACCACCACCAACAACAACAACAAAACCACCACCACCACCACCACCACTACCTCTCTCTCTCCCTCTTTCCCTCTCTCTCTCCACCAGTCCTCATGCAACATACCTATCTTCCTCTCCCCTTCCCCCCACCCACCCACCCATGTCTCCCACTACTATCAACACGCCTGCGCCAACCCCTTCAGCAGCACCCATGCACTGACTGACCCCTCCCACGCCCCCCTCCTCAACAGTGGTCGCTCACCTCTACATCACCGGAATCATCGGTAAAGATAGGCATTACTTTCATTAAATCAACTCGCTGTTCACGCACTCCACTACACACTACTCCTCTCTCTCTCTCTCTCTCTCTCTCTCTCTCTCTCTCTCTCTCTCTCTCTCTCCTGCCGAATGATGCTGCTGCTGCTGCTGTTGTGGTGTGTGTGTGTGTGTGTGTGTGTGTGTGTGTGTGTGTGTGTGTGTGTGTGTGTGTGGTGTGTGTGTGTGTGTGTGTGTGTGTGTGTGTGTGTGTGTGTGTGTGTGTGTGTGTGTGTGTGTGTGAAGGGTGGAGTGCTGACTATATGGTGAGGTAAGTATGGTTATATAAGGAGTATTAAGGTGGAGAAGGGGATAATATGGGAGATTATAATATGCTAATGACAACCAAAAGAGGAGAGAGAGAGAGAGAGAGAGAGAGAGAGAGAGAGAGAGAGAGAGAGAGAGAGAGAGAGAGAGAGAGAGAGAGAGAGAGAGAGAGAGAGAGAACTGAGTGTGGATTACGAAGAATAAAACTGAATGGGTAGGAATGAAGGAAAGGAGGAGGGAAAAGTGGCAGAAAAATATTAGTGGTATTTTTTTATTTATTATTTTATTTTTTATTTTTTTATTTGTTTTTTTAGGATAATAAATAAATCATGCTTATAATTTTTTGGTACAGTAGATGTGAATGACTGGTGGAGCATTTTAAAGGTTGTGGTTGAACATTTTGTCAGTGAGGTATGTTTGAAAAGAGTCGTGTTTTTGACGGTGGAAGGGGTGATGGTGTTGGTGGTGGTTGGGTGGTAGGGGTGATGGTG